>QCXZ01000075.1:3740764-4039261 GCA_025024175.1 Rhyzopertha dominica
CATATCCTTCCATTTTGAAACTTACCATGGAAATGTGTAACGAAATATAGAACATAATTTGAATCATACGTAATACCTATCTCTGCACTTTTTTAAAACTTCTTTATACCTAAATACAATTTCTACAAAATTAGAAATAACTGCCACGAGTTGTAGAAGTATGTGTTACTGTGTTAAATTCCTTTCATTAATGCAATTGAAGCTTGGTAAACAGTAAAGATACGTATGTGTCTGTAATGTTTCCAATTTTGACTTTATTGCTTAAAGTTTGTTTCGCTAATAATTATTGCGTTTCATTTATTAAAAATACAAGTATACAGTGTTACTGGCAATGAATAAAATTAGCCTGCCTGTAACAACCGATTATTGTACCTCAAATGTCATGGAAAAGTGGATAGAAAGAAATTATTATTAATCCTAGTGTTCCTAAGTATAACAGTAGTATAAATTCTTAGGCTTATTATAATCTAGATCGGACGCAATATCTGATTAATATTTGTGTCGTTTCCAAATGAGCGATTTTTGGAATGAAAACTAGTTATTCACCAATTTAAAGTACTTGTCAAATTTTAAACAATTGCTAAAAGACGTTTTACAATTTTACGTCTTTTATGTTATCTGATCTCTAGATGTTTATATAGCCTACTTTTTGCGTATCTCAAAGCATTTCCATTTTTAATGACAACCAAGTGATTTTTTTATTCTTAAAATAACTTGGTGTGTATTTTGCATGGGTTTGATAATAAAATTTTTGTGAAAAATCAAATACACGACAAATTTCGCGATTTTCTTTGTATACCTGATTTTTAAATAAAACCAGACAAAAAATCCATTGGACATATTTACAGAAATAAACCGGTTATTCCAAATATTGAACCAACTCTGTAAGGTTCAAACATTATTATTATTATTATTATCATTATTTATTATAACTGTTTCTAATTTTACCACTATTAATTAACGAATTAACGATATTAAGTAAGGAAATATTTCAAACACATCTCTTTTTAGAAATTCCAAATATGTATTAATAAAAATTTCGTAACATTAACAAACGACATTTATCTAAAATCTGCTACTTCAGAATGCTTTATCCTACCTAGACTTTATCCACAACTGCCTGCAATATTTTTATTTTTAAATGTTCCAAATGTTTTTAAAATTAAATTAAAAATTTAGGGTGGGTCTTAAAGAAGGAGCAATGCTTCCCGATAGCGGTAAATACTTACGCATTCAATTTATAGTTATAAAGAAAGTCAGCCAAAAATCTTTTTTGGCCTTTAAATAATCAAATTTTACACATATATTAGAGGATTCAACTAATGGTCGGACAATCTATTCTAAAGTTATCGGGGTATAAAATAGAACCTAAAGAGCTTTTCAGACTGAGGAAGCGGCTTTTAAATAACGTATACCATGCTACATGATGGTATCGATTGTAGCACCGCCGCGGGTTTTCAGCCAAATTTTTCATCTGTAGAAGGAAGTTATTTTTCAAAGATCTAACCCGCATTTTATCAAAAGCCCCTACCGTTACGCGTTCAAAAACCGCTGCAAGTTGAATCAATACTTCCACATCCAATTTTCAAATTGACGTTTACGTTTTTATTTCTTATACTATACGATTAGTCCTCGTGATATTAGCAAAAATACATACATTTTTAAAATCTGTTTTTTCCAAATAACTCGAAAACTATTAACTTAACAAAGAAATTACAAGAGCGCTTTCTGATCAGTAACTTTATATATAATACCAAAAAGTACGAGCAGGGTCCAAATAAGTTTTTGGGAATATTTCCAAAATGTCAAAAACACTTTTGTGACAAATTTTATTTCCTGATGGTATTTTCATTTTTTGAATATATTGAATATATTCGGAGATATTTAGGAAAAAACAGTTTTCTTTAAGTGAGGCTTTTTGCTAATATTTTCTAAACAGTTTGCTGCACCGAAAATGTATAAGAACGAATAATACTCGCAGTTATACTACTAATGGCATACTAAAACGAAAAAAAATAAAAAATAAAAAATTTGCAAAAAGGGTAGTTACCCCCCAATTTCGCCCCCTTCCCGATACCCTACTTACCCCACAAACAATAGGTCGCTTTGGGTGATTGAGGTTTATACGTTTTGCCAAATTTCAAGTTCATATATTAAGTCTTTCGAAAGTTATCGTTTCCACAAACAAAACCACAGACACACAGACAAGAAATTTTTTTGCTGAAATTTTGTTTTTTTTGCGTTTTCGGCCATTTTAAAGCGAAAGAGCAAATAAAAATTTTTGAAAATATTTTTCGCGATACAATACTTCCCATCCGTCGAATGTGGAAGTAATTAACATGAAGGGGGATGTCTCATTATGATTACCGTTTCAGGGGGATATCAAACAGTTCAAGACAATCCATACAACACCCCATTAGGAATAGCCTTCTTAGAAGCAGGACAAGAGATGGGTTACGACGTACGCGACATCAACGGTGAAATCCAAACAGGATTCGCCCTCTACCAATTCACAATGCGCAGAGGAACGAGATGCAGCACAGCCAAAGCCTTCCTACGCCCAATAAGGCTGCGCAAAAACCTCCACATCTCCCTGTGGAGTCACGTCACCAAAATTTTAATTGACCCACCAACAAGACGAGCATATGGAGTAGAATTTGTTAAGAATGGGAAGAAGCATATAGTGAAGGCCAGGAAAGAAGTAATTTTATCGGCAGGAGCCATCAACACTCCTCAATTATTGATGTTAAGCGGAATTGGACCAAGGGAACACCTCGAAGAACTGGGGATCAACGTCATCCACGACTCTCCTGGAGTTGGTCAGAATCTTCAAGACCACATAGCAGTAGGGGGGATCACTTTTCTTGTGGACCATCCAGTGAGCTTAGTCATCAACCGTTTAGTCAATCTGAACACTGCGTTTAGGTATGCCATCAAGGAGGATGGTCCTTTAACATCAAGCATCGGGCTGGAAGCTGTTGGATTTATACCGACGAAATATGCGAACGCATCTGATGATTGGCCGGATATTGAGTTTATGATTACCAGTTCTTCCACGAATGCTGATGGAGGGACTCAAGTTAAAAGAGCTCATGGTTTAACGGACGAGTTTTACAAGGAAGTTTTCGAGAGTATCAATTTCAAAGATACGTTTAGTGTTTTGCCGATGATGTTGAGACCGAAAAGTAGAGGAGTGATTAAGGTAGGTCCAAAAAAAGTTGATAAAATAATGTATTAAGAAATACACAATATTGTTGTATGATTGTTATAGCTAAGAAGGAATTTCTTTATATTCTTCTTTCTTGATAAATGGTCGTCGAACGGAATAGAATTGTTCAATAGTAGAATACAAAAATATGAAGGAAGAACATGTGAAGTTTAAGCCTAGTTAGCTTAAGGGCAATATACTTTAGATAATCAAATGACACCACATTATTGTGTAGTGACCAGGAACATCCAGACCAGAAAACGGTATCAACAGGGACTATAGCGACTTACAGCCCAATTTAAATTTATATCCTAGGTTATGAGTCTTCAATTAATAATAATATTGCCAATGGGAGTGTGGCCGCATTTTCTACGATCAAATAAAACTTAATAATAACGTTCTTATCGATTATGCTAGAAGTAACATTTTATGCTTTAGATCCTTCTCACAGCTGTATACAGGAGCAATTATAATTAATTTGTTAGAAGAGCAATTTATACTTTATTGCCAACTATCAAATTCAAGAAAATCACTACCCAACTAAAAAAAAATAAATGCCTGCTGGTGTCGTCAAAATTAGTACAGGTCTATCTCTCCTAAGCTTACTATAAGCGATTCTACTTCACTGAAGTAATCTCGGAATAATAGACACGTACATTGTTCAGATAACAGAATAAGGATGTAAACAGATTTTTGTAGATATCGAAAGAAAGGTAAGAAAAGGATTCGTTACGTAAAATCAATAAACCTAAAAGGGAAATCTTACAATTAATTATAATAATTAAAGTAAGCTAATTATTTAGATCATCTGAAGCACCTGTAAAAAGGCACAAAAATCATTAACGTATCGGTAGCACAATTTAACGTGAGAACAGAAACAGGTGTTTTTAAAAATATCTTTTTCTAAATCATTTATACAGTTCAGTTAAAAATGGACTAAGAGAAGAACCCATAGCTAAACCCGACCTTTGTATAAATTTTTTGTTATTACAACAGAAATAATTTTCAACAAACGAAACTAAATTGTTTTTGTGTAATAAAGGTAAATTACAATTTTGGTTAAGTAGGTTGCGTAAAATTTTTACACAGTCTTTTGGAGAAATGAAAGGAAATAAATTGTTTGTATCATAGGAAACAGAGAAGTAGTACTTTAGAATATAGAAATTTTTAAGTTTGTTGGTCAGATCAAGAGTATTTTTAATAACAAAACTATTTTCAGTCCAAACCTTCCCGGAGAATCAAATTTAGCGATTTTCCCAAAATGTAAAATATCGAATTTATTTTTTAATTAGAGGTACGCAGCAAGTTTAAGAAGCCCCGTATATTGGATTGGATTCGATGTAAAGCAGCAAAAATTTTTTTTACACAGTGTTCGATGGCCCGTTTGCAGGCTCTCGTTCAACAACGAGAAACCTTCAGTCAACGAAATAGTCCTCAATGTTGTATCATGTAACAACTTATCAAATCAAATTTTGATTCGACAAGATTACATTAAATCACAGCCATTTTTCGTGCCGCTCGATTTACCTAATATAAAAAAAAACCGCTGCAAATTGAATCAATACTTCCACATCCAAATGTAAAAATTACATTTACGCTTTTATTTTTTAACACTATACGATCAGGTTTTGAGCATTTTTTCTGTCTACACTTTTTTATGAAACAAACGGTTCTCGCGATATTAGCAAAAATACATAATTTTTAAAATCGTTTTTTCCAAATAACTCGAAAAAAAATGCAAGAATGTTTTTCGATCAGAAATTTGATTTTCTATATAATACCAAAAATCGTATCGGTAAATTCCAAAATACGCTTTTTGGAAATATTTCGAAAATGTCAAAATTTGGATAAATTTTTAAGACACTTTTTGTGAGAAAGTTTATTTCCTATCTGATGGTATTTTCCTTTTTTAAATATATTAAGTATTTTCGGAGATATTTAGGAAAAACCATTTTCTTTAAGTGACGCTTTTTTGCTAATATTTTCTAAACAGTTTAATAAGAACGAATAATACTCGCAGTTATAGTACTAATTACTACCCCACAATTTCACCTCCTTCCCGATACCCTACTTACCCTAAAAACAATAGGTCGCTTTGGGTAGTTGGGATTTATATGTATGCCAAATTTCAAGCTCTTATATTAAGTTTTTCGAAAGTTATCGCGTTCACAAATAAAACCACAGGCACAGACAAAAAATTTCTTTTGCTCAAATTTTGTTTTATTACGTTTTCGGCCATATTATTTCATTGGCGCAGCAGGAGAAATAAAACTATGATATGATATGCAAAAGAGTAAAGCTCACCATGATGCCGTATCATACTTTTCATCCGTGAATTCTATTCAGTGGAATTTATTCTAGACAGATCACATTTTGGTGTTCTATGGGAAAACAGTCAAATCAGTTAAACGTCATATAAAACATATATTTGATAAAAGTTTGCGGTCGCACAATTTTTTATATATATTTTTATTAAATTTGGTGGTAATCGACCTTGTAGTTATTTATAATAGAGTGAATTCTCTAATTATTAGCAAGTTTTCAACGTTATTAAAGTCTTCGTCAGAGCTTCTGTAAAAACAGTACTTATAAATTACAGAATATTTAACACATTTAACTTAAAAATTCTGAGATTGCTAAAAATCAGTCTTTCACAAATACAAGCCACGTTCTCTAACATACACCATTATACATATTATATTAATAAGCCTTTGGTAAATTTTCTCCTTGTCATTTATATTAATTGACACATTTCAAAAAATAAAACAATACCAGATTTTTTGTCAAGTCACAGTGTAAACGATGAAAAAACTTTTTTTCATATAACATCCTAAAACTGTTTTCTGTTCAAATTTAAAAAAAAAAACAATATTTCTTACACCATTTTCGTCCGTCAACAAATCATTAAGCACCTTGACACCTTTTAATTGAACGATTACTAAGTGGTGTCAGTAACAAGGTTTAAAGATTTCAGAGGGCGACTCAGATCAAAAAATAATTAAAAAAAACTCCTTTTAATTTAACAGACGTCTGGAAATGTTTGCTAAGGGAGCTACAACCCCTAAAGATGGCGGCCAACGCAACTCTTCTTTCAATTACTTCACTAGTCGTTACAAAACTTGCATCCAAGTCTGAGTCCACTGTGTCTCTGAAGCTTTTTGATATMCATTTTTCAGTTGCGTTCCAAAAACCCGATGGACTACCCCCTGCTCTACCACAACTMCTTGACCCACCCCGACGACGTGGGCGTCCTGCGCGAAGGTCACAAGGCCGCCATAGCCTTCGGGGAAACGACGGCGCTTCGCCGCTTCGGAGCCCGTCTCCACATGACCCCCCTGCCCAACTGCAAGCATCTTCCTCCCTACACGGACGAGTATTGGGACTGCGCCATTCGTCAGTACACGCTTTCGATCTATCACTACTCCTGCACCGCCAAGATGGGACCACCAAGTGACCCTTACGCGGTGGTGGATCCCCAGCTCAGGGTGTACGGCGTGGCGGGGTTAAGGATAGTGGATGCTTCCATAATGCCCACCATCACCAACGGTAACATCAATGCTCCCGTGATAATGATCGGGGAAAAGGGTTCGGACTTGATAAAACAAGACTGGATCGACTTCCATGGGAGGGGAAAGAAGAGGAGGAGGGGGGTGGACGTGGGGAATAGTACTGATCGAGTGAGGTTGCTTTTCAGGAATAATAGTAGTGGAGTGTGCTGCTAGTCTTTCAAGTAGTGGATTTTCGAGTGAAAAATACATGTTTAAGGATGGATGTTAAATTGGTTTAGTGTGATTAGTTAAGAAATTATATTTCGACGTGCAGTCCTCGATATTATTATAATTGAACGGATAGAAAACAACGCTCTCCCCTCCCAAGTATTCCTACTGGATGTTAAGTTGGTTCAGTGTGATTAATTAAGAAATTATTATAATTAAACACTGTAGTACGCGCCACACACTTTTTGCGCACAAAGTTGAAAGATGGAAGACAACGCTCACCCCTCCCAAGTATTCCTCGCTCGGTTGTTCCCTTAAACAGTACAAGGTTACCTTCAAGCTTTGGTGGTGATTTTGCAAAAAAAAATCTGACATTTCGCTTTATCGGGGGAAATATGACATGTCATTGGTTATCTTCAAGAACTATAGGAAAAAAACTTACAATATATATGGTTCATTTAATGCTCATAGATCAGCATTAGCCCTAATAAGTACTGAAAGCCTGTCAACAGAAGCATTGCTTAAGAGTATTTAGATTGAGGCTATCCCTGCCAAAAAAAATGGAACCCACAGACTGTTCTGCAGTATTTAGAAGAGGAACAGTCATCAAGCTTGAAGCTTTTGTCTTACTAGGAAGTTACATTACTGGCAAACCATTCGAACCGGCTTCCAAGAAAACACTTAGTTGTTGGGTGAAGAGTACCCTTAAACAAGCACGAATAGATGTCTCTTTTGACAGCTCATTCAACGCGAACACAATTAGGAACTTAGCAGAGAATTCATTGGTCTCTGCATGGTTTTAGAATCAGTTATTGGAACAAGAAGATCGCTTTCAAACAGTGTTTAATAAATCATAAGATTTTCTGTTTTGGTATGAAATATTATTTAGTTTTTTTGATATCGGTGGCATACAATACATACTTGTTTTGTAGCTTTACGAGATTGATTGAGAAGGACAAATATTTTAATTCTTATATTGGCTTGTTTTATGTCAACCATTTCTTTCAACAGCTACAGAGTGTTCAATTATAATAATATCGAGGACTACATGCCATTACGATCGAACTTCAGGTAAGTTCTTTTGATCGTTTAATTTTGTTGAATATTAAACTAGCCTAGTCATTAGATAAAAAATAACCGAGTGACAAATTTAAACATGACTTACTAAGGCTATTTTTTATGAATAAGCAATGGGGTGACATTTTTCTTTGCCGGCAGTAAACCTAAAATGCAATAATATTCATACTTTCCAGCTCAAAAACTTCAATAAAATCCAAAATATATTTATTTTTGTGACAAATTAAGATAAATATACTAAATTCACTGTTACCCCAGCATACGTATTAGTTTTGACGATAGAAAACAGAAATTGAAAATAAAGGGCGTGTAAACAAAAAAAAATCTAACTGCTTTTGGCTATATTTGGGTGCAGATTTTGGTTTCTAAGAGTCAGGTTTTTTCCTTAAAGTATATTTCTCACATGTGAATGTGAAATTTTAAATTCTCCACCTAGTTTTCTTAATGACTGTCCGACCTAACAAAAGCTTCTTTTTTCTGTTTTTAAATATGACAGAAACTATAATATATAAACGGTTGTAGTTTTTATCATTTTTATACAAAAATGAAACGCCTCTATAAGTTCTCGCTTTCAACTATTTGATCATTATAGATTTGAAATAGTTATTATCTTGTAAGTAATGGCAAAATAAAATGTTCAATAAATGACAAAATTATAAACTTTTATATCTAATTTTACGATTGTGTATTATGTAGGTAAAAGCATGTGATTTCTTTGATAATATAATTAATTTAAGTATTAATGCCATTCTTGATGTTTTCATCATCATCATCATCATCATCATCATCAGTTTCTATTGAGATAGGTAACTGTGTTAGTTAATTTAATTAGTTTTGCTACATGTTTTGTATCATATACGTTAGTGGAAATGTTAAATCAAAATGTTACTTATAGATCTAGCCTGTAGCGCTCTATTTATTCTATGCATTGCTTTAGCTACTTTAATTATTGTATTCCTATAATCTATATTCCTGTCAACTGACATAGTCATTAGTTATATCAAACACTAAAAGCACCTACTTGCTCAGTTAGTTAATAAAGTTACCTTGTAAATAAGTTACCTACTTAWGTTATTATCTGTTTGTTTTATACTATAATATACAAACATAAAAGCTAATGCGTTAAGTGTTTTTTTAGCATGATACATAATGTATAAATTTAAAATGTTTATAATAATAAATGTGTATTGACCATGGACGATTTTAGTACTAATCCCATACAAAAACCGAATATCCAAATACAATTGAAAATTAAATTTTAGCAAAATTAACTAATTTCAACAATGCAGTTGTAAAACGCTTGTTTAGTAATAATTCATTTGTTCTTAACATTATTTCAAATTCTTCCTACAGCCAAATGTACAATTAATTTGGTTTGATTTTTTTTCATGAAGTGTATCACCGGTTGAGATTAAAAATTTATTTTGTTGTTCATAAATGAATTAGTTTAATTTAAAATAAATACAAGTTTAGACCATCCACCTTATGCATTTGTTACAGTTTGAATCGAAGAAACAACAAATATAAGCTATCTAATCTAAAGTACACCCAAAGACCTTTCGACTTTTCACACAGTTTCAAAATGATAAGTAATAACACAATAAGATACGGTATCTTTCAAAATTGAACCGTTTTTAAAATTGAACACAAGAAAGGAAATGTTTTCTAATTACGTCTACCAATTATCTTACCATTTTTATTGGTGTACGAGTTATTTTTTCATTTTTGCATTTAATTTTGTTGAAAAACTTCTGAAATAACTAATTTTCTATTTCAAAATCATCACGCAAAAATTAATAACGCCATGAATATATGATGCATATAAGAAAGTTCGCAGCTTTTTAAAGATCAAGCAATGCCTGAAAAGTTTACGGAAGCTTTTGCGATTTTTTTTTATAAAACAGCAAGAAGCAAGTTCTGGTGGTTACAAAAAGAACTCACAGTGGCGGGCAATATATTTGAAGGAAACTTATCAAATATGTTCAATCTGTGTTACTGACATGCTGAAATAATACATTTAATAATCAAGGCTTTATGATAAATGTAAATGATACTGGAATATTGAAATCAATATTTCACTTTCAAAACACATTTTTATCAAATTGGTCTTTTTAGTTGACTGCAATGGATCGTAAATTCTTAAGAAAATCATTATTTTATTTGTGCATACGTAGTACTCAAAATTGTCGCAAACAAAGTAAAGTATTATAGTTCACATTATTATAATATTAATTGCTACGAAGTGTTTATGCTACCATCCTAGCATTGCAGTATATACAGCTATATAGGCATCTGGTACGTTGTTATACTGAAAAGAAAGCCGTTTAACAGTAAAACTATTTATTGCTGTTCCCGGAAACATACGATTTTCTTCGTTTATGTTTTGTGTGTATTCACATATATTTTTATTATAATTAAGAAGAAATGTTATAATTATCGTATTACTTCCATTTAAATATTGTACTCTACTTGATCAGACAGTAGCTATAGCATTTAGCAAATAAACAGGCTTATCATTTGATTTGTGAATTAATCTCGCTTACAAGCATATTTTGTGGTTCATAATTCGTTACGTTCCATTGGTTTGAACCTGACACAGATACTCAAGTGTTTTGGAAGTTCTTGCTCCCTGTTTCGATGAAAGTTTCAGCATTCCAMTGTGTGCTCAATCGAACATATCAAGTTAGCTTTTAATTGACAAACATTCCAAAGGCATAGCACCATCAAGTGAAAGCATGATTATATTAATAATATGAATGCTTTTACTCGAATTCCTATATTCAAAGTACGCTATTCTAAATATTGCTACTCCTCGTGATGATGTATGTAAGTAGATCATTTATTCAACATCTCAGTTATAACAGTCCTCTAGGCATTAACACTTTAAAACAGGTAAATTAGTATTCATCAAAATTCGTACACAGGATATAGTTCTGCATATCCCGGTGAAAGAAATTAGAAAATAGCCTTGATAAATTACAAATAAGACAAATGCAGGTTTGTAATGCACTTATACTAAATGTGCAAATAGGACCATAGAATTGTCGAGAATATTAAGGGAAAGTATATATTTCCTAATCTAGGACAACATATTGCTTGTAGGTGTGTTTTTAAACCAAACGCATCCTTTAAATGCCAGATGAGAGAATGATCAACGAAAGTTAAAGTACAATAAGCGGTTGAGCATATTTGAACAAACAATGCTGTTGACCTACTGAATGTAACAATGAATGGGCCGCCTAATTTACGAAAAATCCGAGTTTCACAAAATCTAGTAAAAAAAAGTCAAGGCACAATTAGACATCCTTCAGCAAACATTACTGCTGACACACTTATATGTAAAAGAGACTTATTTATGTCGAAATGGTTAGTCTATAAAAGTTAAAAAATAGAAATTGTGATGTAAATACAAAAAAATACATAATTACTAATGCATGTGCAATAAATTAAAAATCTAAGTCCAGGTTGCAGAGAGCTGGAGGACCTATATTAGAAGACTGCAAAATGAAATATCAGGAAACAATTAGTGCTGATGATTTAAATTCACTGTAGTATTACATTTTCAAATGTTTTTTATTGTGTTATATGACCATATATAACCAATTAAAATCTTGCTAAATCAAAATTAATGTATTCTATTTAATTGATGTTATTGACAGAACAAGAAATGATATATGGAACATGGCACATATGGGTGAATGGAGAATATATCGATTGGTTAGGTAAAGTAAATTAGTCACTTCAGCTATAGAGTACCAAATAAATTTACGTAAATAATTATTATTTTAGTGTTACAAAAAATATTTGACACTGTGCTTTGTATGATTTAGTAATTTATAATAATATTTAAATCTAGCAATCAAACGCCAAACTGATGTTTTAAGGGAATTACGCCCGTATTCTGCTTATGAGGTTCACAATGTAAACTTAACAACGAATATCTTTAAAAATAACACGAAATTTTAACCCATTCTTTTTTAAATGAAAGGTGTCAGTATTCTAATTTTTAATTTTTGAGAATCTTTCTACTTTTAACTTTTTTAACAAATTAAAATTAATAAATGGTGGTAGTAAAGACGTCAAAAATAAACAAAATAACATAGAATATACTAGATGCTGTATATTCAAAACAATAAGTACCTAATTGTTAATAATTTAGCGAAATTTGGTGATATAGACTAATAAACAACTGCTGGTTGCGAAATTAGTAGATTTATACATAAAATAGTAATCAGTTTAGTTAATAGTGTACATGCCTAGTTAGTAAAGTTTCCAACTGTGCTGCAAATTCAATTGTACAAATATGATCATATGAAGAATATGAAGAAAATACGAAATATTTGATGTTGTACTTATTCTAGCGAGCGACTCAATATATTTTCATAGAGCTAGCTGTCCAATAAAAAGCTATGTTTTTGATTATCGTTATTTGTAAAAAAAGGAAGAGTGCAAATACAATGAAGAAATGTAACAAAATACGTACAACTAGCAACAATTTAAGACTTTCACTTCCAATACACTATTGCAAAAATATTGCGTATTTCTTAAATACAATGGTGTGGTAAAAGTAGTTATTGCTAATAAATAATGTAATGTAAATTTTATTTAACTAACCAAATACACAACATAAAATTGTTAAATTGTCAAATGGCACTTCGAACATTTGATTTAATGAAGAATTAACTACCTTATTTGTTAACAAATATATATTTCCTTTTTGTTAGCATCTAGTACACACGTTGTTTACTTATCTGAACGACTTTATTCGAAAATATTGTTATGTAAATTCAATATTCTTGTACCTATTGCAATTACGATAACGAAAACATTTAGTGGTTTCCATTAAAAAAAGTTCGATGACTTMTTACTAGTTGAGAACAGTAAACTTTTTWAAGAGAAAATTAGCAAATTAATAAATCATTTATTCCATAGTTTTACTTTCATATGATAAATKGATCATGGATTGTACTTTGTCGTAATATTCGATTCCTTTTAACTAATATAGCGTTTGATTTGATATAATTATGTAGAACAAAGAAGTATAAAACATTTATTTTCATATAATAATACTTGAAGAATATAATAACAATACTAAATTTGATGAATTGCGATTTGTTCTGCATACTCTGTGAGAGGTTCCTGTCAGACAGACAAGTGATATCCCATTAAATTTTCACTACCTTCGACAGTTATTTTTCTCTAGGTCATCAGCACTCTACAAAAAGGAAGGAATCCGTTAAACAACAACAGCAAACATTACTACAAGTATTTTTGTTTAACAAACTGAGATGGTTTATTGACAAAAGCACATGTCTGTAGATAAAAAATTTAATTGTAAATTTTTCTTTAAATTAAATTATTAATTACTTATATGGTGCTGAATATTTCCTTTTTCCGTGATATAGAGGGTGGCTCGTTTTCATTAAAACACTCGGTATACATCGGAAATATTTCTTCTATACGCTAATGTCGCCCACATACACATTTCTGAACGAATATTTAATAGCGACAGGCATTACCATTAGACAGAATGAGATTAGTGACGCAACCCGTTCGGTGACTTTGACGATAGATCAAGAGCGAAACCCGCACGAAACATTGTAGGTATATAATGATCACTTCGTTCCTATGTTGTAAAACTAATTAGATGCCATACATGGATTAGAAAATCTCCCATGCCCGCTTTTAAATGACTTTATTACGGCCACAAAAACTGTTAACAAGACCCCCAATAATAAACAGACGTTCGATATTATAATACCCGTACGTTTATGGGGTAWTATTATACATTTACGAAAATTTATACCGCAGAGAGCCCGWCTGAAATGTMGCACGGCATATGGCGTATGTTCCTAATGCTGTTTTTTGTTCACTTCTCATCTCGAAGCTTGGGATCTTTAATTGTATAGTATCGTAATTACTCAGCATCAGCATGGGTCGAGGTAAGTACCGAAAGTGGTGTCAGTCGTTTGCTGTGTTTCGAACAACGATTAGGTGTAGTTTTGATTTATTGATGTGCTGTTGAGTGGTAAAGTGATGACTAGGGATTATAGTGATATCGACAGGAAATTATTTTTATGAAGGTAAGAGCGTAAAAGCAGTTTGAGTCAGTACAAATTTGCATCCCTGAAGTTAGAAAGTCTTTTGTTTATTTATATGATGAAAAAAGCATCATTCATTTTAGCAAATACAAAATATTTTATGCGGTTTTATTTCTTAAAAAATATATTTATTATTTTCTGTTTGCTTGCAAACATTTTTTTAAACCTCCCTAGAAGTAATACTTTTCAACTGTAATAGATATTGTTAGGGAACATTATAAACAATTTCTTTAAGGTAGTCCAACAAAGAAACGTATTATATTAAGGTACCAACAATTTGAAGTGACTGTTCTGTTGGTTTTCTTAAAGTATAGTACAAAGTCCTATGATATAATGCCAAAACTTGGGACTACGTGCCACATTTATAATGGTTTCTAGATGATTTCTTTAAAATTTTTCAACGAGCAATAGCGAAAATTTTATTTCTTTACCAACCCACATAAACGAAAATAAAAATTTCATCTGAAATTAACAAGGAATACAGAATACAGCAATCTAGCTTTAAAATTAGCATCAAATCTTCTGCATTATGTCATATGAAAACATTTAATAGTTAGTAAAGCATACAGGACGAAAATGCAGTGTATTTTTACTGACTTCTTATTTTGAACGCATTTGCTCTGAAACAACAATTCATACATCAGCTCTAACTTCTGTTAGAAACTTTCAACCATTTCTCGACGGTCTTCTGCCAAGCCTTTCGTCATCACTACATTACTAAACCACATTTGATTAACTCTGCTACAATACCTATAAATAGGACAAGTGGCGATTGATAGGAAATTTACTCTATTACCTATATTCGAAAATACGTGCTCGCGACTTGTTCAAAGTAATAACCTTAATAACTTTAGGTTAAAAACATAAGTATACTCTATTAAAATATGATACTTGTAGTTCAGTTATAACAGAGCTTCCTATTGACTTTGAGATATAATTATAAATAAATTTTTGCTTCCATTATTCACGTACATTAATATAGTTACCTGAATTTTACATTATCTGCTTTGTCAAAAAAATTGTTTTATGGCAGCAAAGTTTATGTATATATACATTATAGGAATATTTGGAGCAGACACTTTTAGACCTTGATTTATAATTTTGAAGAAATGATAATAGTATCTATACAATTTAAAATGCTTAAATCTAAATAAAAATATTGTCAAAAATCTCTATTCTACAGGTATCCAAATATGGCCATGTCACTTGTATTTAATAACGACATTCGTATCTATGCTTTAGAACAGGAAAGTAAAGCACTATAACAGTAGTACATTTCTGCTCTGTTTATTGGCAACGCATAAATTAGTGTTTGGTTAATTAAACAACAAACACCGAATTTAGACGCAAGGACACCGTAACCGTGGACGATATCCATGAAAAAACAATAAATAAACAAAAATTATAGGATATATGTGGTACACAAAGTCACAGACGGTGAAAAGTGGGTTGGAAAAAATATTGCAAATTGCAATTAAGCTAACTATCCCAAATTTTAAGCAGGTGGTTAACTGAAGTGACACGTTCACGATTCATGACTGTTTCAAACGGTTTCTGTTAACATCTTCTAAAAAATCCAACGTTTTCTACTTTTGACGAATTTTTATTTTTTGACTGTATTTATTTAATGTATTTACGGGCCATCTCATTTAAAGAGCCAGTTTAGAATGTCACTTATCTACTGTATTCTTCTTGGCAAAAGTGCTGCGCTACGTAGCCCATGTAAAAAGTATTGATTATTAACGTTAATTCTACACCTGTGAAAAACATTGAAATTTACAAATGTATATAATTTACATCAGCTTATAAATGAACATTCAAGAAACAGAATGGCTTTTTATACGTAAACCTCGATGTTATAGCTTCCAATTTAAATATCATTAAATTATTAAGATTACTCTTTTTAATTTTTTTTTTCATGTCAGTGGGTGTCAGAAGGAGACACGACGTACTGTAAAACGCGATCATCAATTTTCTCGTCCGTTCTTTAATGGTTTATTTACTTAACCCCAACAAACTTGTAGGTATATTAAAGTTTATTAGCGACTGTATTTGCCAAAGGTTAAATGGTTAACGTTGTGCATTATTTAAGTTTCGTTGTATGGAAAAACATGTACATGTGAAACTAAAGAAGACTTGGCGATATTCGAAACATTGGAAAAATATTAGCTTGCTTAGAGTTGACATACTACAAAAAAAGGACATAGCCCCATAAGTCTATTGTGGTGCCCCCAAAAGCTACAGTATTTGGTGTATTCTGAAGTTACAGCCCCAGCTTTAAAAATAACAGAATTTTCTGGTATTTATTTTCTTTGTCCAAAAGGTTTGGGTTATTTTAGAGAGACAAAATGCAGCATTTTTTTCGTTTCCATCCTTAAAGTGAATAGGGCATAGTCCACAGGTAGTAAGAAGTTAATAAAGTTTGTCAATGTACAAAAATAATGGTAGAGTAAGAAGGTTTTCCACAAAGCTTCATGCAAGGCTTTTATAGTTCACCAATCTCAAAAGGTTATTTTAGATTACTGTGATTGTTCCAAGGTTCACTTATAATTCTAATTTAATGTATTATTGAATGTAGCGAATGATTCAAGTTTTGAGAAAAAATTCATTGGTTGGATTGAATGACAAAAATGCATGTAATAAAGCAGGTCGTGAAAATAATATGTCACCATTCATGTCATCTAAATGAACAATGCAAATGTTTTTGAATTTTACTTTTTTTTAAACTGGTAGAGCAAATATCGAAACGAGACATTGTCAATATATATGGGGCCAACAACATCAACTTTGTACCAAAAAGAGACAATCCCTCCTGGCTTACCTCAGGCTCGCCCAAATGAAGAGTTCTGGGCAATATTGAGTCGGAAGGTCTATAATAATGGATGGAAAACAGAAAACGAAGAATAATTGAGCCGCAGTATTTCTGGAAAAATTATAGTGAAATCGACGCTGCGGTCGTCCAAAATATTATGCAGCACCGTCTGAGGAAAACCAAGGCAAATCAAAAATAACGGTACTTTGTCGGTTATTTGAATTTTGTTGTATAATAAGGGTAGTTAAGATATTTCGTTTAAGATTTTTATACAAATAAATTTTTATAAGAATTTCCAGCGTCTGTACGTTATCTTTTTGATTTCTGGGCTGCAAACGCATCTTCGAACACTTGCAAATAGCATACATCGCCAGTAATAAACTTTTTCTTTTCTTCTTATTCATACTTATACATATATACTCAGTAACTTTAAATATCCATATTTCTTACTTATTTCTAAGTTTATGTATTTTCAGAAAAACTCAAAAGTAAATAAAGGTAGCCACCAAGTGACAATGATTTGACAAATTAAATTAAGTTAGGGCACTTTTCTGAATAAACGCAAGCCATTCAACAAAAAAAAACTTAGCTCCACCGGAATCTTGACATTGCTTCACCAATCACGAACATGGTACCTCTCGAGTTTTTTATATCGACGTGTTACAACACAATCGCTGCATTTGTTATCGCTTTCCTAAAACCGCTCCGGTAACGCGATACGTGCAGAGATTCAGCTATCAAACGGGCACGACAGTGAAAGTGAGCAACGTGGAAAAGAAAGCCCAGCCAGCCGTGCAACCAGCTCTCTTCACCATTACGTGCTATTTTTGGAGGTAGCGATCAAGGTTAAGGATTTTTGCCTTGTTGAGTTACAGCGAAAGAACCAGTTGTAGCAGTAAAACTGCGTAAAATCGGTTAAACGAAATATTTTATGGCAATTAAATTCTCGTTAAATAAAGACCTCAGAAAGGGAATTCTTCAACTTTGAACAATAACTAATTTCGACCTAAAAGATACTGTGGGAATTTCCATATATTAAAAGCATGGTCCAAGACTGTCTACAATTTCTACCAAATTAGAGATGAAGCATTAGGAACTTTGATAAGTCATACTAAACATCATCTAAATCCCATCATGCTCCAAATCCCAAATACCCTTGATAACAACTCTCAAATCCGGTAAAATAAAGTACGAAATTACAATATTTTTCTAAATTAACGCATTTAATGATTTAACTCAAGTGGTAGCATTGGATCCGAGAGGATGTGTTTTTGAGCGCTGTGAACTGACTACCTAATATACATGGTCGCTACAAAGCATGGAACCAGCAGGATATATCAGGTTCTGTGCGACCAATTTTTCTGAAATTGTGCATGGGCCTATGGGTTATTAAAATGCATTTTCTGGAATCTTTTCAACTCCCTGTTATCTCTCATTTCCGAGATATGGGCGCAAGTTGCATTTCTTAATGGGAAGGGGGGGGGGGGTCAAATAGCACATCATTGAAAAGGATATTTTTTCCTGATTTCAAAAATGTATCCCACTTGTACAATTTATTGCTTCTCAGTTGAGAAAAGTATGATAACAAACTTGGGTCTTGCAAAAAACTTCGGGATAAAAACCATATTCGTTAGCGCTAAGTAAGAACAAAAACTCCAAGTGTCCCCATTTTCCTTATGACTGGTGATAATTTTCATTCACTTTGTTATTTGTAATCGCAATGCCTCATTTAACTGAACATGATCTCATCGAAATTTTGATGATGATTAGTTATGGAGATAGAAGACGAAGTTATACGGAAGTAGTTGCAACTACAATGAAATTCATGAAGATCGTGAACCAATTGCCAGATCAATAGTTATTAAAACATTTCAACGTTTTGAGGAAACCGGCGGTGCTAAAAATCGTCAAAAACCAGGACGTCCAAAGGTTGTTACGAGTGAGAAAAGTAACTTGAATGTCCTTTTAGATGAACAAGAAATTCTAAGTGTTCCGTACAGCAGTACATTACTGGAATATGTTTTTTGATGAAGCGCCGTTTTGCCTCAATGGTAATGTGAATAGACATAATTGCAGATATTAGTCGGACACAAGTCCACATTGGATGGAACAAGTCCACACACAACACCATCAAAAAGTGAATGTCTGGGGTGCTATTATCGGTGAGCACATTATTAGGTCTTTTTTCATCGATGGAAATTTAAATGCGCTCACGTATTTACAGCTGTTGCGCGAATACATTATACCAGAACTTATTCGCCTGTACCCTAATCGTGAAAATTCTGCGCGTCCTTCTGAACAAATATGGTTTCAGCAAGATGGTGCACCGCCCCATTTTGCAGTCAGCGTTCGTGAATATTTGAATGCGATAATTCCAGACAGATGGAATGGTAGGCGCGGAGCGATAGGATGCCCAGCACGTTCCCCTGATCTGACGCCGCTTGATTTTTTTCCTGCGGGGATATCTGAAAAATCGTATTTATGCTGATCGGACACATAATGCAGAAGATTTAAAAGGACGAATCGGGGCAGAAATTCAGAACTTACCTCCAAATATGCTACAAAGAATATTGGAAAACTTTTACTCATGGCTGTATTTCTGTTCTGGGGAACATTTTGAACATCTTCTGTAATGTAAATTTGAAAAAATACTGCATATTTCACGGAATCGTGTTTTCCTTTTTTACTTTTAGGGTACCCGATTCGCAATAATTTGATCAAACTAGATGAAAATTATTACTACACAAGGAAAACTGGTAATACCTGGCTTTTTTGCCCATTTTAGCGATAAAATTGTTTTCATTCTTTTCGTTCTTTGTCAGGCTCAATTATTGTATTTACATTTTTCTCAACTCAGAAGAAGAATTGTACAAGTGTGATACATTTTTGAAACCAGGAAAAAATATCATTTTCAGTGAAGTGCCTTCTCATTAAAAAATATGTAATCTGCGCCCATATCTCGGAAACAAGAGCTGACACGGAGTTGAAAAAATTCCAGACAATGCTTTTAATTACTGATAGATAATAACCTGAAATATCCTGCTGGTTCCATACTCCTGTAGATCTATTAAGTGTGTCAAATTGTAAATTGACTAATCACTCTTAAAACGTGCTAAATAACCAATTTTCCAATTATAAATAATATAAAAATCAAGTAAAAATTTGACATACGTAAGCAGGAAAATTTAAGCTATTGTGCAAATCCATTCATAAGAAATTTACGACACCAGAACAAGTCATCCACCTTACGAAATTTGTACAATTAAGGCCACGTCCTTCACAGACAAATCCATGGTGTTGCGAAGCTCCTGCAATTTGAACCTGCCGCGATGGCGACCGAACGTTTGCACGCGGTCATTCGTCCACTCTCTTGAGTAACAACAATTTCACCTTTCTTCAGTGTGCGTCGAAGAACCGACAAGAAACCTACGCGCGCGCGATATTCATGAAAAGAGCGGATTTTGTTTGGTGTTGGTTGAGTGAGCGAGCGATTTGAAGATGGACGAAAACGAGGTAATGAGTTGGGTACGGTTTATCGCCTATGGGTTATTTAAACATTTAGTCTATAATTTACCTTTTAGAAGAATCACTTGTACAGTTTTTCTTGAATCAAAGTCCTCTCCGGTTGCAACACATCTAATTTATAAATAAAACAGTGGATGTATATTTACTCCTATAAGTAGCAGTCCGGATTGTTATATTTTTATAACTAAAGCATCATTTTCAATGCAAAGAAAGTCTTCTTTCGTACTAAGTTCACTAAACATTAGACCTACTTTCTCAGATACTGATGAAGAAGTGACAATTCGTTGCCAAACAGAAGATCACCATTTCCTAAATTCATCTCCTGCTATAGTAAACAACTAAGAAGTCAACTACCACAATAGACTGGACTACCAATCTAATGAATTTGCATCAGTACTAATTCCTTCAAGTTAAATCTGATTTATTTTATCAACCACCTGAAATATCAAAGCTAGAAAATTACTGCTGAAGTTCTATATTTTTTCCACTAATAAATAAAAAAAAGCTGGGCAGAATTGTGATAAAAATGAATAAATGCAAAATATTTGGAAAGATAATATAATAACGGAATTATCTGTAACTGCAAATTAATTACTTCGTTAATAAACATATTCCACAAAAAGTGCATGTACATTTTAGTTTCAAAAAATACACGAAAGACTCTAACAATAATTTAGACATACTTTATTTTTTTATTTTTTACGATACAAGCATGCTACATATCTAATGTTATATACTCTTCGCGACAACTAATTAGCCTCACCCAAAAAATACAGATTTTTATTTTAAATAGTATTATTACTAGACTCACTCAGAGTATCAAGGTAGGCAATGATTATTTGGTAGACAATTTGTCAATTCTGACAACTGAGAATCAACTACAGAATCTTTTTCTCCAAAACAAGTTTATTCGTGACAACTGACTAGGCTCACTAATTATAATTAGCTTTAAAGTAAGTACAATTTGAATAAAATAGTAATTGCGTTATGTACATAAAGAAATCATATGGGGTGGCAAAAGCAATGGAATAGTGTAATTTCCACAGCTGGAAAAAGACTTTGATCCAGGTGGATATTTATAGTATTTCCTTGACTTGAGAAAACAAGAAAAATTTCTTACTCGTCACCACAGATAATCGTGTGGGGCGCAATTTAGTCTAAAGAAGTGGTGCAATTAGAAATTTTAGATGAAATTCAGAATTCTCAGAAATATAAGGTTCTATTGATATGGGTCAAACCCATAATAGAAAGTACCACGGATGGGCTTACCATGGGTTGACCAACATGATCATGCTGCAGTCCATACTGCACTTTTGGTCAGTAGTTGGTTGCAGGAAGAGAATGTTAATGTGCTCGAGTGACCTAGTGTATCACCTGTTCTAAACATTATAGAAAATGTTTAGGGATGGCTTACCAGGCAATTGTATGGTGATGGTGAACAATACCGCAATGTAGGGTAGCTTACCAATGGCATACAGGCTGCCATAACCCAGGGATAACTGGATTCTTTATTTAATTCTATGCCAAACAGAATCTTTGAAGTTATCCACAAAGGACACACACTATGAATGTTATTTTTTTCCGGTTTTTGTTCATTATCTTATTCATTATTGTTTTTCGTTTCCATTTTACTATTAAATTAATTTAGATTAACAAATAGCTTTCTTTTGCTTTAGGTTGTTGTTGTATAGATAATCAGATGTCGCGGAGCGCAATCCGTATATTTGTAAAAAAATATAAAACAAAGACAAAAAGACACATTTTGTGAAACATGCAAACCTAATGTCAGCTCTGTCTGCTCTAACTTCTAAAGAAGATTATCATAATACATTTTTATATTCGTTTACGCTCAAATTTCGCAACTCATCTGAGTTTCAGTATACGAATCTCACGACAGGTTTTGAAAAAATTAAAATAAAGTTCAGATAACTAGGTATGAGAGGCCAAATTTAGATTCTGAGCAATTTTTCCTGTACCCAATATTTCTTGTGAAGCAAAGTGTAGGTTTTCTTTGACGGGTTACAAGAAAACGAGAGTGACATTTAACGTTTAATCTGAATGCTCCGCAAGATTCATCTTAAGAATTTCATATCTCTACTAGATTTTCTAGTTTTGCTCCAAAACCAACAAAAATGTAGGCTTTTAAGTATTTTAAGCCCAACACATCTATAACCAACTAAATAAAACTGTAATTCTCTTAGGTAAGTTGATGTATTTTAATATAACTAAAAAAATAGGTATGTTGATATGTAAACGACAAACATATACGTTTAGGAATAATATCTTGATATAATTATCAACATTCCACTTAGTCTCCCGAAGTAACTCGGATCGAAAGTTAAATCTTCATGTATAAAGGCCACTGTAGAAATATTTAAACACTGTGTGACATTTAAACAGGCTGTGAAAACAAACAAGAGGAATGAAATGCTATTCCATGCAGCCGGTATAATAGACACACATTAGATATGTGTGTAAACTTTCATCGAAGAAATTTCACTCAGCCATAAGCACGTTTTCATTACATAAAATTTACCTCGTTTTGCTCCATTGATAATTACCAGTTACAACTTTGTTGTCCGTTATATTCGGCGTTTTGCCAGTGTTTTTAAAAATCATCATTAATTTTTATAACTAACTAAATTGTATTTTGGAACATTTTTCTGTGGTTGGAGCGACCGGTTTTATAGAAAATAGGCACATTAAGTTGAGATCCTTTCCTTTCATTTTAACAGTAGAGGATACAAGTCAGATTTCAACCGAAAATACCTAAACCATGAAAAACAAATCAGCTGACAAAATCTGTTTGTTTCGGCAATATAACAGTTACAAAATGAAGTATCTGCAAAGTAGGTACTGTAAAGATTATAAAAATTAAAAATAATTGCGCTGGTTGTATATAAAAGCTGCACAACGAATAATTTCCTAGCTGTAAAATACGTGTTTTCACCACATCGTTGCAGTAAGTGGAAGAAGACACTGTACTACTGTATTCCAATTAGTAAACGAAGGTACTAACAAAGTTCGCACTAAGAAAATGGAAGTTTACTGATGTAAAATGTTCTACAACCAGGCGCATGGCACAATGATACCAAAATATAGGTATAATAAAGTCAGTGTTGATCCCCTAATTGATTATAGGGTATAAATAGAGAATGAAAACTTTTCGCCAAAAAACGCGTAGACATTTGTTATTTTCACAACAAATTTTTTTTTATAGATCTGCTGTAGCAGGGTAAATTCGCATCTATTGCATTATCAAGTCTGACCGTTTGGTTTCTTAAAACTATCTAATTAATAATTGTATGAATAATACAGAAAAAAATTCAAACTTCCTTGTCCTATAAGGGGTATATGTACTACTTTGAACTATTAGCGATATGGTCTCTTCCACATCTTTTCCTTCTGCTCCTATAATCCTCCTCCAGATTATTAAGGATTTCTGAGTCAAGATTAACCAGATTTTGGATATAATCAACAATTATTGATACTCTTGTTGATCTTAATAAAAGACAATAAATCGTCTTCTTCGTTGGTTGTGCAATTGTGTAAGTAAAAGTTTTCTATGACAGTTCTCTTTCAAGATAATATTCTGCAATGTTTTCCCTTGAACATTACTTCATCTGGAAATATTGACCCACAATAAGCACTCATCTTACTAGCATTTGCGTTTCGCTTTCTTTATTCTTACCATTTACCCTTCTATTACAAATATTTTGAGAACGTACTAAATTTGTGGCTATTTTCTCCCATAAATCAAGAAAGTATTCTTTATAGTTGTATCGAAAACTTAACATTGCGTTTATTTATCAAGATAAAACTAAACATAAGAGGCCACCAAAAAATGTAATTATAAGAAAGTAAACTCATCTTGCTTACAGTCAATCAATGAACAAAAGTGTATTATTATCAAGAAAATAAATATACTATTCCAGTAGTTCTGTAGTTACGAAGACATATTCTGTAATACTTAAATACTTTCGAGATTTCGTAAACTAATTGAGTGCTATGATTGCCACGTTGGTATGCCTCACACTAAATGAATAATTATACTATAAATACCCCCCATCAAGAGGTAAGGTGCTGTTGTTATCTGTGCATTCACGTGTTAATGCAACCAGCGCAAATTAAGAGGTAACTAACATGAAAACTGATCCAATGCACGCAACTTAATTTTTTATCCCAATCTCATATTAACAAGGATTGCATAACTTGCATATATTATACAGGTAAACTAACTGCCTGAATATGTCCCAGGAATTCGATTCCTTTAGATAACTTCTGTTTAGATAGTCTAATTATATCTTCAGGCATTCAAATATGTTGCAACCAACCCGGATTCAAGCATTTAACTGAGGTTGTCATAAGCAAGATGCTTTTAATTAAAAGCACATGATTGCGATTTTCACTGGATATTATGCTTGATAAAATTATGAAAAAAAAAGACAGCTAATAATCAAGATTCAAAATAAAATGCTTCCATATCTTTTATCTGTATTTTTTCAATACAAAATCCAATTTTTTTAGGTTTACTCATAACAATTACTTTTCGTTTAAGTCTTTTAGGAGCCTGCCTGAAATTGGGGCTAATGAAATATCAATTTGCGGGTCAAGGAAAACTGCAGCTGGGTACTATTACTAATATTACCAAGGTGATTGTACCGTAAATTATATTTTAGCAAACATGTTGCTGCATTTCCTCTACGCTCATTCGAATTATGCAATTAGGTTGACATTTTTACCAACTGCGCTGTGAATGGACGATTATAAACGCTATTGCGTTTGGCATTGTTGAGAACTTCTCTAGAACAGTTTTTGAACACTAAACCAACCTTATGACAAGGTTATGATCTGCAGAATTACAAAAGTATGCTATTATACAGCATTAATTAACCTGTAAAACTAGAAAATATAGGTACCTATTGAGACACTGAAGAAATTTAAGGATTTCATTGTAAAGTGTTATCTTTAATTATTAAGAGTATCTAATTAGCTTTCTGGTCACTTTGTTTATATATCCATCATTAAAAAACCCTTATTGGGTATTCCACGTGAGAATAATAAAATAATGGCAACATAATTGTACTTGTATAGGTGTTCCGACAGAAATAATCTAAGAAAGAGAATAATCTATGTGGGTTATGGTGGTACAACAAAGTAATGTACGGTGACTTTAAGTTTTTTTGGATAAAATTGGGACCGGAAATTGAGAAGCCAATAACCTTTTAAAACAGGAAACAATGAACGATCGGAATTTTGGCGTGTGCATACTTTCACGCTTTAAAAATGCTTACTACTCATCAATCGAAAGTGCTTTCACAAACCGTTCCGCAATATATTACAGACTTAAGGTTTTCTACTTTTTAGATGACACTCCGAAGTTTTCAGCTCTATGAGCGTACAGAACTTATCAGCAAGTATAATGTTTCTGTGTTTGTAGACACATGGTGGCAATAATTTGAATGTTCGAGATTTAATCACCTGTTCAAGTGGTTTCTGAAAGTAGAAGCCGATGAATGTATATGGGACAATGAAAGGAAAAGTGTTGGTTTCAAGCAATGCGTCACAAAAGTTATACAGATGGGTATATACTGAATTCACGAAATAAGACGAAATTGCGCTTAAAATCACATTCCATACATACATAAATATACATCAGCTAAGTTTTTAGAATCAACATTAGACAGTGAACGATAGCACTTAGTACAACATGATTAGAGTGACAATTATAATATTATTTGCAGGTTATAGTGCTATATAATGGTATTAAAGATATATTTATTAGTTGACTGTAAGTTCAGAATAATTGGGTATTATCACTTTTTTTGAAAATTACGTAAAATGAATCTTGAAGTGCATATATATCATACGCCATGTTAAAAAAAAACAAAAAGTATTTGTTGGTAGAGAATTTCAGGTCTGAAATTCGAATCTTAGCAGTCACCGCCAAAACGCTTCTATCCAAGGTGATTCAACTCGTGACGTCAAGTGTCATGTAAACATTACCGAGGAGCGTGCTGTTTAATGGTGTAGTATCATTCTTGTATTGAAAAAGCTTTTGTGTGGTGTTTATTGAAAGGATGGTGTAAGAGCTCGCACCAAAAAGTGATTTGTGTAGTTTTACAAGCATCTATTATGTATGGAAAACAAAACAAGTGTTGTTTCGTACATGGTTATAAAAGTTCTTCAGTCAGTACAGCTAACAAAATTTTTGTAACCGTTTCTCGAGATTATCAACGTATGTAAAAGTTGTTTAAGGCCCCTAGACGTGATATGCCGAAATCGCAAAGTTTGTTTTTCTGTTGTGAAGATCATCTTAATTCTAACTGTAAGTTTTATTATTCTTTTTGGGGTTATAAGTGTTTACCATTCGGTTTCCATTTTGTTATAGCTTGAAGAGGATATGAAAAATTATATGCGTTTTAAGTTGATAGAGGGAAATGTTATAATAAAGAACGACGCTGTCCCCCATATATTCGACTGTTAGCCAGACCGGAAACGAGCCGCAAGAGCTCCGAAAATAAATAGCAATTTATATTTATTCTGACCTCTAAAGTAAATGTCAAGTTTGGGGTACATTTTTGATTCTTACATTTTTATATTTACAAATAGTATGTTTCCAGTAACCCACTGTGATCAAATTATCAATGCTAGGTTAATTTGATAAAAAGTTCACTTATGCTGTTGCTTTTACGTTCCTCATCTCCGTCGCCTTGCACCGCTCGTCGCTGTACACAAATTCCATAACAATGAGCACGCCTTCAGAAGTCATAACTCTTAAGTATTTCACTTTTTCTTGGCGTATTTTAATTCGCTTGTCACAAAATGAACGCAAACAACAAACTGATAAATTGACGGGTTGAGGCTGACGCGTGACGCGCTGACCCCAGATGTAAACAAGCGGCCATTTACAAGACACCTGACGTCACGGTCAATATGTTCGCGTTTTGGCGGTCCCTTTAAATATTCACATTTTTAATATTAAAAATACACCTTGCGATCAATTTTTTCGAATTTATAAGCTGTCACAGCTGTTTTGTGGATTAGATGCTACCTATTAATATGCAATTTAATAAAATATAAATACATGGCAAATACCCAATTGTTATGTTAACTTTAAGCTTTAAATTTAAACATTAATTGCCTAAAAAACTACTTAGTGTATAAGTGTTTTAGTAAATGTCATGATCTCACGAAGCAATATAGTTTCACCCACTACGTCAGAAGGACAAACACACGTTATTGGTATATATACATATACATCTGACTTATAGACCACCGATTACCAGCATCGCCAAACTCTCAATGACAATGATGGGCTGAGCTTTATTTATATGAAAATATTCGAAACTTTAGTGCTATTATAAAAAACGTAAAACTCTTCAAGCAAAAAAAAGCGCTAACTAGAACCTTACAAATTGGACTTAAATATCGTTGTTAATTCCGAGTTGCTTTATTACAGTAATGCGAGAAAATGTAAAAAGCCTGCTTGTGTATTTATGGTTATTTACTTTCCATTAATGTGTACTGTATTGAGCAAAAATAACATAGAAAAGAAAAACCTAACAGATATACACGAATCATCTGGTAAATAAAAAACTGCAAAATTGGCTTTTAAATATCAACCAATTGTACTTTATCTTTAATAGAACACATAATTTGATATATTTAATTACATGTATTATCAACAACTACAATAGTTATCAGCTTCCTTTGTTTCCTGTTTAAATTTGCACATAAAGCCAATAAAACTGTAATTTACTTTGTGGTGGTTGAGAACTTTATTTGTTTGGTTATTAAAAATGTGATGAAATATTACTATTGCTACAATTGCTGTCTAAATATTCAGGGAACACTATAATCTCAATTCTTATAAAAACCACTATTTTGTGTAGGAGAGTAGTAAGATGTGGCCTGTTGTTGTCGTTCTTTGTAAATTTGGATGTTCAAGAAAGGTTTAACTACCATGGCCTTCAAACTATAATAAATTTTATACCACGATTTTGCTTATTAAAATAATTTGAAAGCCCATCTCGTTTTAGCATACCATGGGGTCAAATAACAAATGTGTAATTTGCCCCTAAAATATTAATCAACCTGGTTTTTATGATAACAATTACTGTTTCAAAAGAATTGCATATATATAGATATTGAACAATATTCAGAAAATTTGGTTATCGTATCTTATTGTGGAGGAGGGATCTCCAGCAAGTTTGTATTTGACATCAATTGTTTCAGGTCTGGGTACTTTCTTAAATAAAAAACTTCCTCAGAACTAACTACAATATCAGTTTTTGAAATATGCAATTCTTTTATAATATTGCAAAATGAGTAAAATCAGAAGAATTTTTTATGAAACTACGAATTACATAAGGTTTCAAATATTACAAAATTTTATTAATTTGTAACAAGGACTATTAATCGTATTAACTATAGATTTTAGGGTGACATTAGTTTTACAGATTGTGGTTAACCCGAACAGCTTTGATACCTTGCAGTAAGAAGCAGTTAGAAATAATTCCTGAAAGATTTCAAATATTAATAAGATAATTTTGTAAATTTTTCAAGAACGATCCTAGATAATTTTTATAGGTTGCCTCATTTAATAATTGGCAAACTTTAGCCTCGTAATTTGTACATTTACGTGCTTTTCTAATGTGGTGGCATACACCTAATTTTATCACCTTGTTATCATCACCGTATTGTTGCTGTGTTTACCTATTTTGTGTTCGAATATGCTTTTGTTTAATGTTGCTAAATTTCTCACACTTTAATGTAATAAACGCAATGGCCTTATTAAAATGTATGCACACTTTCTGTGTAAGCTTTATTAAGTCTTCAAAATCTAGATAAATAAGGGTATTGGATAATTATTAAAATTTTGTCGTTGTTCTCATCTAAGAAAGCAAAATTCCTAATTGTGACATGTATACATTCTCTAATTAAAAAAAATCATCTACAACATAAAATAAATCAATTTTTTATCACAAATTGAAACACAACAACTTAAGATTATTTTGCACATGCAATTTTTTCCACTTATATTTATGAAAGTATTTTCCATAACTGCAATCCATATAAATGAAGTCCTTATAGATTAGTTAAGCACCTAATAATGTATAACGTTAGCTACTTAAGTAGACATCCCATCTAGGTCTTGGTAAAACTAATTCAGGCCACCAACCTTGGATAGATATGAAGAAAACGTTATGTAACAAAAAAGAAATGTTATGAAATCAAATATTTGCGAATCCATAGACACCGTTGCGAAGAAATATTATTCGCATAAATTCCCACGAGGAAAATGTTTCACCGGCCGTTAAAAAGAATATTTTACGAGAGTCAACAGATAAATGCGGTGAAAGGTTCGCACGATTTCTGCAATCGTGGTAAAGAATACAAAAGCGCCGACGAAGCTTAACGACCTTGTGTTTTGCTGTGAACAGATTCAAGCGTAGCTACGGATTTATTCCGTGAAATTCTGAAGCATTGAAAATTGGTAGCCTTGATTCAAGTTCGGAAATGATAAACTTCTTCAATGCACTAGCTTCAAAATATTTAATCTAATTTATTATTAATAAAAATTAGATACCAATCGGAAGTAAATTAATTCTTTGAAACAGGAACTTCATAATGATACTTTAGCTGAAAAATGCAAATAAAAAATAAATCAGTGCAATACAGTTTCTTCTTTCAGTTTTTTTGCAACAGCAATAAGATAACTATGAAGGTTTATATGGAAAAAAATTCTATACTGAACTGCTAACTAAATTGCATAATAAAATTGTGGAAAAACTGAACTGAAGTTATGCTGTTATTCCAAAAAAAAATATTTCTTCGCATTTCTTTCCTCATGCAAATTTATTATTTATTATACAGCTGGACAATGACTGAAAAAGGTTTATGAAACTGAACATTGTCTGTAAGTTGTTCCCATTTCGGTAAGAGTTAGTAGGACAGACCGTCTTACATCTGACTAATTTATTACCATCTGTTTCCATAATGGAGCAACTACAACAGCTTTATTTCCAAAAGTATATAATAATTATGTGAAACACTGCGCCGGCAGCAATAAGTTCACAAAGTATTAAGTTTATGACCAACTGCTTGAATTAATGAATAACTAATTAGAATATACAATCACTTTACCATAATACACAGCGCTTTCTTTACTGCTGCAGATTAACAAGAAACAGTAAATGCACTAAAAGCGCATTAATTTTAGTTGTACAATTAAAAGAAACAGTTATTGGAAATCATAGACCATGGTTAAATAAATTTAACGTATGTGCAGGTGGTAAAACATGGAATGGTTCATGTTCATTACTAAAAAGTTCATGAAACTACACTGTAAATTTACTGATGAGAATACTTTCCAATTAATCCAGCCAAAATTAGCTTCTTTCTACTGAAAATCGCAGCTTAGTTGTCGAAATTTTGTGGTTATAGTTTTTTATACATTTAGGCTTGAAAATTATATGAACGTTTCAATATAAATTCCCGTAAATACTATTCGCAATACCTATTATATGACTAGCAAATGCCAAGTAGCTACCAAACATCACTCCTAAGTTTTTATCCTAATTTTTATTTTAGAAATTATTATCATTAGTATTACAGCAAAAATTAATGACAATTTATTACTTATTACTAAGTGTTACCAAAAACACTGCTCGATGCTGAGTTTTAAGCAATTATTGCTACACCAACCAAGTAACTTGTCTCAATCTTCTCGAAGCAGAATACAATCAATTATGCTGTTAATTTCTTTGCATGTCTTAAAGTTGTTATCCAGAAATAATTGGGACTGACAATGTTTTAACACTTCTGGAACAGAATGAATCATACCAATTAAGTAGCTTGGAAACAAGCTGACTGAACGTGTGCACTCCCTTTTTTTCAGTGGTGAAAGGATTTTTTCTCATAAATTTCAAATATTTTGCTAGGAGCTGCCAAGATTGCAACAAAGTTACGTTCACTACTATTATGAATTTATTATTTTAGTTTGGTTTAGCCGTTTCGTATACCTATTTTTTGTTTGTGTTTAGAGAACATGTACACCAAGAAACAAATATGTGTGTGTGTGCAACTTTGCATTTTCTGCTTTTATTCCACCGAGTTTCTTTATATAACAATGTTGCAGCACGTGAAAAATAACGAGCTATCTTTAAATTTTGTCAATTATCTGTCATCTACGTGGTGTTGCTAAATTTGTTGCTTTACGGTTTATATCTTATTACACCTTAAATCACAAAACGTTGTTCGCTTCTAATTTTACTCTTTCAAGAAATATGTTTTATTAATTATTTTCTATAATAGTAGGCGACATTATTTAATAAATTATGTATTATTAATTATCATAATAACGGCTGCGCCAATTACAATTAATATATAAAACACACAAATAGGTACAATACAGTTAATATAAATAAGATATTAATTATTAAAATAGTTCAGTTCAACTATTTTCAATCGCAATCTTTAATAGCTTTAGAAATTTATTTTTAGGTAAACCTATAAAATCTTTATTAGAAAGTTCGTTGCATGTTTTATCCGGCCCAGGGGCTACAGAATTTTTCCCACAATTAGTACTATGGTAAGGCACTACAAGCATTCTAGGCTCTCTAATATTACAAACAAGTACATGTATTAAAAATAGCGACAGAATAGAGTAACAGTTTACATTACCAGACAATATACGATATACATACCTACCACGCGTCATAAAATATTCTACGAGAAGATAATAAGGATAGTCATAAATAACTTTAAATATTTATATAATTATTTCTGGCATAAATTATGTTAAATTTGTAATATCCAAATTTAACAATTTCTTTCTGAACATTTTAATTAGATTTATATGAACATTATAACAGGGTTGTCAAATAACTGTGTAGTATTTCAAAATTGGACGAAAATAGCAACAAGCCAATTTCAGAGTAATGTCTTTTTATACAGCTTAATGTCTTGCTTGCTTGATTTAGACAAAATGTGGTTAGTCAATACACAACAGGGTGTTTACAACAACACCAAAATCACAAATATGTGTGACACATTCAAGTAAGACAGTAAACTGTAATATAGTTTTCCAAAAAATCTTAGCGCTTTACATTTATTTGTGTGCAGTTCTAAATTATTCTTTATATACCACATCCTGAAACTATTTACAATACGTTGGAATATATCAGAGTCATTTTGATTATTAATAACTTTAAAGATCTTTACATCGTCGACAGAAAAAAAGGAATTCACTGGCTAAATTGCGCGAGACAATACCATTTATGCTACATACTGTATGCAATTAGATAAAAAGAACAGATCCAAGTAAAGATCGGATCCTCAAAACTCAGTTTAGCCAATTTTGAAATTAATAACGCAATAGAAATGCGATCAAATGCTTTGCTTATATACAATAAATATGGAATCCATCTTTAAGATTGGGCATGATATATTCAGAAAAAAAATGGTCATCGTAGAGCGACCCTTAAATAAGCCATGTTGTTTTTCAATGAAAGATTGTTTTACAGAAAATGATATAATGTCAGTCATAATGGATGGAGCCAAAACATTTAAAGACAAGTCTGATATATGAGATTTTCCAAATATACGGAAACTGATACTGATGAAGAGACTTACTGAACAACACTTGCAAAGGAGAAGCTAATTCATAAGCACAATTTTCGAAAACATTTTATATATACCATCAGATCCCGTTTTATAGTTATCTTGTAATTTGTCAATATCGAAAAAATAACATCGGCAGAAATTTCAACGCTATTTAAAAATAAATCTGATAACTTAGGTTTATGTAGATGAATAGATTCAAATTTTTTTTTGATAACCCTGTACAGCACCCTTAAACTTAACATATCACCAAAACGCTATAGTGTTAGTTATAATATTTAGTTTTACTTAATTATCAATTTGTTACAATTCTTTGTAGCATTTTTACACTTATCTATGAGTACAAAAATGAGTACACAAACTTAAATAACCAATTAACCTAACAGCACCATTTTATTATGAAAACGCACTATATCTACAACTCATTCTTTTCAGGTGTGCTTGTCAAGGTCACCCTCCTAGGACATGGGAAGGGATGACCCCTGCCCAATAAAGTACACCGACGCCAGTGGCAACATCATCTTCAAAAGCAAGTACAACACCGAGTACAAACCCCGAGAAAAACTCCATCCGGTGCATTTCAACAGCGCACCCCACAACCAAAAGTACGTGTTCAAAGATAATAAAGATGCCCAGAAGGACAGCAAAGACACACAGAAGGAGTACATCAAACACAACTTGTTCATCAAGTGCAGGATTGACGCGAAGAGACCCCTCCAGCAAGGAATGAAGAAGCCATCGATTAGGGATTACACCCCGAAGATACTCAAGCAGGAGATCAATTTAAATATGTGGATATGATACACAATGAAGGTTTCGTTAATGGTAGTGCAGTGAAAATGAATAAGGATACTATTAAAACAATTTTGGGACGCAAAGAATATTTTTTGTAAAGCAGTGGACTTTTCAATCAATCTGAAAGGTGTTTAGTGAATTAAACAATTTGGCAAAGCGCATTTTGTGAGTCAAAATGTCTATGCTGGCTGCTATAGGACAAGTCGCTCATTTCGCTGTTGGCCTAGGCAGCAATCCTCTGACTATAATAGGACTGGTTCCCATTTTTGCTGCTGGACTAGCTTTCATGAGATATGTGTCTGTGGACCCGGAAAGGCATCCTACCAGCATACGATATGTAAGTAGTTCTGGTTAAATTGATCAAGGAAAGTGTCTTATGTAGTTTCAGCAAAAATGCTCGTTTCTATTTTCGTATAGTGTCATTTCCCTTCCAAGAAGATGTCACTATTCTGAACCCGGTATAGTAAACAATAATTAAAATCGAACAACAAGTACACAAAAGCACAAATGTGTAATGACAAAACTTAATGAAGAAATACAGTTGATGGAAAGTATTTCCCCAAGGAAATAGATTTTCAGACCGCCAATTATGCTGATTATATAGCCTTGTGAAACTACACTACAAACGCAATTAGAAATGAACAAAAGTTACTTAAAACCAATAGAAGCAAATCTGTATGGAAAGAGTTAAATAATTTAAATGCCTATACTAATAGTAAAAAGTGTCATGTAGAAATACCTATGTCGCAAGAAAATGTAGCTAATGCAAATGCTTTTTATATTAGAGCACGACCAGTGGATAATCAGCATAAATTTTATTTTCATGTTACCAGCGAAGGTAAAATTAACAAAATAGTAGGTTCTATAAAATATAAAGCAGGGGGAGTTAATAATATAAGTATTGTGATGATAAAGCTATGCAGGCTATTTGTTATGCCATTCATAACGCACACTGTAAACAGTTGTTTATTACAAAATTATTTTCCAGTKCAGTGGAAAGCATCAATAGTGAATCCTCTGCACAAAACAAAAAAAAACGAGCGAGTAGATTTAAGGCCTGTTAGCATTTTACCATGCTTGTCAAAAGTGCTTGAAAAGGTTAGTGCTTCACAAATTATAATATATCTAGAAACAAATAACTTGCTACCGGAATTTATCTTTGATATTAGATGACAGAATTACCCACTGCTGCTGAKAATGRTGAAGGTACTGTATTGGTACTTTTGGACTGTTCAAAAGCCTCTGATTGTATACTCCATACTGTTTTGTTGTCAATATTAGAGTGTATCAGTTTTAGTAATGATTCAATATATGTTTCTTAGAATGTTATTTGAGCGATCCCATGCAGACGGTTACGCCGAACGAGTCCTTTTCGGACAACGTCATTTTAGATTGTGGTTACCCACAAGGTTCTATATTGGGCCCTCTTCTTTACATTATGTACGCCAAATGGTTATATAAATTTATATAAAATTGTAAAGTACACTGTTACACCGATGACACGCAAACTTATTGGTTAATGTTTCTAAAGATCATAACTGCTAACAAGTCTTTTGTTAATATCAGGATCTGATAAGCATATGAAAAATATCAGAGTACAACTGACGTCATCAAAAACATAGTCACTGCGAATCAACAATGAGGTGTTCGTAAATTAAAATCTTCCTTAGTTGGTACGGTTCTACTTATTGCAATACAAATTTCACTTGAACAAAGACTAACTCGATAAATATAATTTTAAATTAAAATTAGTTGTGATTGCTCCATGTTATAATCAACAAAATGTCAAGCAAGCAAGCACTTATGGGACGCAATAGTAGTGTCAATTGGTATGGTAGATATGAATACACGATGTACGAAATGAAGATTATTAAAGACTAAAATCCAGCTGATTATTTACAATATCTTCGTTACAAAAATGTGCTTTTATAACTTAAATTTTTTTCGTAAAGACACTGTTTTTAATCTTAAATTTTGGGATTATCTTCTATTCAATGTTAGAAGAAATTAAATCTATAAATTTTTGTATGTAACCCTTTTTTAAGTTTTTCACGTATATAAATTGCTCGACAGTATAAGCACTGTATTTGGTTCTCTTCTTTTTTTGTTTATAACATAACCTTTTATCTAGATAAGTTTAATTAAGACTAAATCGTTCTTAACATATTAAAAATTTTATAGGACAAAGTCCTGAAATAATTAATATACTTGTAATTATGTTTAGGTATAGTGCTATTAGTAGTGTAAAATCCTTTTATTTTGCTTTTTAGAAATGATTTTATCTGCATTATAATCTATGGGTTATAACTACTGTTTATCACTATTGCTTTTAGTGTATGTAATTCTTTCTTAAAGTTATCTTTAAACAGAGAAAATATTACCAATTTAATGCACCGTGTTTTACATGTGTTTTGAGTGATATGACGATTCTAGCATGATTATTTAAATGTCACACTCAATTCTATTTTCAATTGTTACCGCTATGCCTTTTTGTTATCGTGTTATATTCCTTTTATATGGTAAATTGTATTTTGGAATTTAATGTGTTTATATAATTTAAAAATTTATCTAAGATAGACATCTGTTCCTGCCCAAAGCCTCTACAATAAGGTTAATAATCAACCTACCGAACCAGGAAGATAAAATATTATAATGAACTACTTTTTGAATTGAAATATTTTTTCCTGGTTAGTCATTAATATTTCTGCTAAGGATAGCTAGTTACCCATACATAACTATCTTTTTTTTCTAATAAATGCGTCACTAAACTTGAAATAACTAGAACTGCAGGTGAACATCAATTTTGTAATTGTTGTTTTTCTTATTCCATCAAATTGATTGATTAATGGGTTCTAAAAATATTTTAATTTTGGTACTGGTATCGATGAGAGTAAAGAGACCAGTTTTGAGTTTGACAGTAATATTATATCTTTCAGTTTATCATTTCTGTCGAATTTTTTAATTAATTTTGAAGTATTAAGTTCAAAACTCTTTCCTATGATGTAGCTTACTTTTGTAATAAAAGACTTTGAACTAATAAAAAAAACCGAAAAGAAAACAGCTTTGTCCATTGGATACGAGTATATTATTACATTTCAACAACCACAGTAAAGCAATTCATGTATTGCATTAGCTTATGTTCACTTGGGCGAAAAGTATGAAAGAAAGCATACCGTCTGGATTAGTTCTATACAGGGTGGCAGGTGCACTGAAAATTATTTGAAAAAAGTTGCATATTTTTGAAGGCTATCCATAACGTTCAGATATTTGGATAAAAATGCTCTGCCAACTAGATATTTAAGTGAAACTAAAAAAATTCCGTTTCTTTTAACTGAATATCTCTTCTCACAGTAAATATTAAAAACAAGTTAATAGCATACGCTATGAGAAAAAATTGTTTCAATGCTGTATAGAATCTCTGGTATAGATTAAGTAATATGTATTGAAGACATCATCAGATTGTCAATTCTTTTCTCTTTTCAAAGATATATAATACCTGGCATTTTTTGATATTATCAAGCGATATATTCAGCGGACCTCGTCGCATTAACATGATTATCAGGTTTCTTAGCAACAAATGCTGTAGATTGAAACAATTTTTTTAATTGTTTTTAAAAATGCGTATTCTCTGTGCACACTACGAGAAAAAATAGAACGTAGTTAAGTCCTAAAAGAAATAAGACTTTAACTTCAGTCATTGAGTAAATCGGTAAATCGTACGTTGACACATTGTTTTTAACAATTTTTTCTTCTTCATTTTCATTGTGCTTCTGCTTTAACAATAGTATTTTTGCACCCCATGGAGTTTTAAACATAAAAAGTTTGTAAGTAACTGTTTATTACACTAATTGTATTTTTCTAATTCTAGCTAAGATATCTTGAAATCTATAAAAAGCGSTGAATGGCAAGTATATTAACAAACATTAAAAAACTTTTCCACTCTAGCAAATTTAACGGAACAACTCTGATATTGTCTAATTTATAACGCATTGTTTACCTACGCCGGCCACAAACAGAAGAGAAATTAGCTAATACCACGCGCGTGCAGGCGAATCGACTTTCCTTTTCTACTAATTATTATTGCGCCGGAGAAAGACCGGTCACATAATATAAAAGTAAATTACGGTAATTTTGTCTTATCACAATTATACGAGGATTCGGCTAGACAACGCCGGCACAAGAAGAAGTGAATTAGCAGACATTTTACAGGCGATTCAATTGTCTTTTCGAGAGTCCCCGTCTGCTTCTTGTAATGCAATGAATTTCACAATTGTGCTAATGTCACACGAATAGCAAGCAAGTCATTAGCGTGTTCTAGAAAATACAGGCGATACTTTTTGTTTAGGAAGCCGAAGTGGTAATGGGATGGTTATGTAAAAAGTATTTTTCGAATTCTAGGGGAGAAAGTAGTATTGGGCTTTTACGTAAGAGAACTGATAAATGCTGTAATTTGCAACAGCATATGTGAGAATCGTCAAAGTAAATATTACTTTGTTGGGATAAAATTTCACCCTATGATAATGGTCTATATGTATATCAATAGAACAAAAATCACTTACTTTCGTTTGGTAATGATAGGGTTCGTAGAGTCGAGGTGATCAAAGCGTTTGAAGTACATACCTGAAAAATAAACATTTCATTTAGTATATATCAAATACACCATATCAATATGCTAAATAAAAAGAACAGAATAAAAAGAGAGAATCAAACCAGAATTAGAATAATGTATGTACCAATTCTATTCTTTTTTTGAGAACTTGACCGAGACATGTTTGTCTCCATGAAATAAATGTTCAAAATGACATGTTTGTCCCCATGAAATAAATGTTGTAAATGCTGGAGTACACTTCACTTCAATTACAGTTATCATATTTTGTGTGGCGAACGTTAAATAAAGAGGTCTTACATCCATATCATCGTCAAAGTGTACAAGTAGGTACTACATCCTGAAGATAACCAGCAGCGATTAGAATTTTGACAATGGATTCTTCACAAAATGGACGTAAACTCATTTTATTTCAATTGTTCTTTGGTCAGACGAATCATGCTTTATTAGGGATGGCATAACAAACTTCCATAATGAACATGTATGGTCTGTGCAAATCCCCATGCCATTAGACCCAGGCGATTTCAGCGACGTTTTTGTATAAATGTTTGGGGTGGCGTACCACCACATAGAGGCAGAGAAGTTACTACCTGGTTAAATAATAATTTTCCAAATCATTGGATTGATAATAATGGAGGACCAGTAGCTTGACCGCCACGCTCGCCGGATTTGAATCCCTTAGATTTTCATCTGTGGGGTCACATGAAGCAGCTAGTTTATCAGGTGGAGATTAGCAATCGCGAGCAATTAATACAAAGAATAATAAATGCAAGCCATGTAATAAGAAACAATCAATATTTTGTACAGGGCATAACACGGATGTAAAGTTTGTATTCTATCGGAAGGTGGTTATTTTGAGCAGTTTTTATAATTTATATTTAGATTTTTATTAAAAACTACACTGAATGTTTACTGGTGAAATACTTTGGCTAGAAAAGATATGCTACCTCTTTAATAATGTTTGTCTTATTGCATCTCGAGAAAGTAATGATAAAGATCGGTAAATTACTTTCTAATTGTCAAAAGGAAATACGATTCCTAGATATCTAATGACATCCCAAGTGTAGGTGTAGCACTGTCTTGCTTATCATTAATATAAATAATCACTACCACGCTTAGTACAGTAAGAAACAGAAATTCTATTGTAGAAAGCTGGGTTAATTTACTGTCATGCTAAGAACTAATCGTGCTACAAAACAGGTTTTATCATCGCGATCGAAAAAGGAGTAAAATTGCAGAAGCTTGCAGACAAACTTGACAGTTTCATCAAAATTTTAAAAAAATCACCCACAAAACTCTCAGTGTATTTGTAACTGAGGCATTCAATTACCTAAAGAACTTATGATCATTAACAGCAATGTTCATAATAACTTTATTAATGTAACAAATACAGTCATTTCAAGACGTTTCTTGATAATCAATTGCTTAACATAGTTTGTAGTAGTAGCTGATCAGGTCAGAATCAGCTGACAGTCGACAGTTGTCTTGTCGTTGTCCTTAATGTTGCTAGCTAACAGAACGTGTCTAAGTATACCAATTTGACTATTACTAACTTCATTTGAAAATCTAGAACTCAATGAACAACAGTTTTTAATGCTGAACAAAATGTACAGTTAAAGTAACCCATTAATTTTCCTCTATTCATAACATGTTCGCACTCATTCCTCAGTAGAGTATGAAAACTGGAACTTGTAACTATAATCATTATTAAGCTAAAAATTTTTGCAGGTTCGACCAGAATACGATTTTATAGTCGTTGGCGGTGGATCAGCGGGAGCCGTAGTGGCATCAAGGCTTTCCGAAATAGGAAACTGGACTGTGTTACTGCTAGAAGCTGGCGGCGATGAAAACGAGATTTCCAACATACCATCTCTTTCTGGTTACATGCAGATGTCCGAGATGGACTGGATGTACCAAACGTCACCTCCTGGCGATTCGGCGTATTGTTTAGCAATGATAGGAGACAGGTGCAATTGGCCCAGGGGAAAGGTAAGTTATTAGTTACTATTATTTGTTCCAATAGAGTGCTTTTGAAGTTGTAAGTATAAAAAAACCAACAAAAGTTACACAATTATTTATCCACCACCAATTGTTAACTAATTAGAACAAATAACCTAATAATATATTAATATTTTTTTAAAAGGTTGCTGTTTCAGGTTATAGAACAGCATCAACTGAAAAAGGGGTAGAGCGAGAAGCATTTTTTAGCTCTAGGTCTTAATAACTAAACCTGTCGAGCTAATATGAGTCTTCTCATTTATAATTATTAAACTCATGAATTTACCTATATTTAAAGTAAATACAGTTCATTTTCGCAACCACTGCAGGAATTATCTGCTAGGTTTTTTTTAATGGATAGGCAGTGTTTATAATAGAAGATGTCGGAACTATACAGTGTATCCACGTGTTAGAAGAGATTGAGTAACTGTTAATTTCATGTTCGCAACAAATATCATTTCAAATTCCTCTTGATTTATCACTTTTAAGGCATTTTGAAAATAAACTGAAATTTTCAACTGTTTCCTAAATATTAGCGGTACTCTTGTTTTTCTCAAGGAGTCCATATTAGATGTCTGATTAGTTAGATAGTAAATAAATGTGGTTTTCTATTATAATCAAAGTATAATGAAAAAAAAACATAACAAAGATAAAATTTCAGATTTAAATCATTCATGTGTACATAGCTTTGCATGTAACGACTGTAATTCTGTTTATACTGCATAAAATTCTTATTAGATGAACATCTAAAACAACTTGAGAAATGTAAAAATCCAGCCAGACTTTGGACAATTTGAAAAGTTTACATGTTTGTAACAAATCATACAAGTTATTCTATTTAGAAATTTTAGAGATATGCTAAATAATTCTTGCAATTCCAGTAGTCCCATTCTAATTTTGTATGTAGCTTGGCTTCCAATTTTTAGTCAAGTGCAAGTAAAATAAGCTTGAAGATACACAAATCGTGATTTGATGTGAATTAATAGATGAGTATTGAGTCTTAAAAAATTTAAATCAGGCGTGATAACAACCGAGGCAAATACCTACGACTCAAAATTACTCGTTAAAATACTTTACAGGATAAAGATCTTTATAATTTATTAGTAGAGGTGTAGCTTATATGTTCTCATTTTTCTTGCAAAGATGGTAATGGCTATAGATCAATTAATCGGTCAAAGATTATCAGTGGTGGTTCTCCCAGAAAAATTCTAGAAACGGTGGTCTACAGCCTTTTCTGGTTGACGGTGCATAAACAAACGAAACCGAAGAATGTTGACGACAAAAAAACAAACGAACACACTAAAAGAACGGCACAATTCGATCTTTCATGCTCCATGTGTTGGTTAACCTAATTTGAAGTTGGGTGTTCACAAACTTCACTTATTTCCACCTCAAATGCTCCACATATGAGGGATATCAATTTGGACCTTAGTAATAAAGACAATTATACCAAATGTTGCTAAATGAAGATGAAAATGCAGCTCAGAAAATTGGTAGTTAAAAAATAAGCACTACAGTTTATCAAATATCTTTTACGAACTCGATTTTATCCGCAAATAGATCGTTTTAAATCATTAGCAGGCCAAAGTTTATAATCAAGCCGTAGACATCAAAAAGACATCACTTACATTACTCAAACGTAGCATAGTTCGGGATTCAGCTCTCCACCAGTTCACAGGTCACTAATACTCAAAAGTCATTTCGAAAACGCAAATTCAAAGCACCCCGTTTTCACCCTAACAACACGCACGATAGTCAACGCGATACTAAAACAATTAAAACGTCGCATATTAGAAGCCGCCGTACCCGCCGCCGAAGTGGACTGATCCCTTTTTTGTGTATCGCCGCCGCTCGCAGCGTAGGCAAAAAAAACTCGAAACGTATAAAAAGTGGTCACACGAATGTAAACAAGTGCGCATTWGATTTTAACGCGGATTATTTTCCTTTAGCATTTCGGTGCATACGAGGATGGATCAAATAGTCGGCATTCAATCTAAAATGTGACGTATCGTTCTTTACATTATATCGGATTTCCTAAAAGATTTTTGATAGCATCATTAGCAGTAAAAGCCAGTTTCAAACACAAGGGTTTAGGATTCGTTCTAATCCTTCGGTAAGCCCAAATATGTCAAATCATTGAAAAAAAGCCAAAATAGAGAGGGGCCACGATTAGAGCCCAGTGGTACTCTAAAGCTAGAGATGTAGCTATCTCACTTAAAACTACGATACTCGACGTATTGAGTAAAACACGCAAAGTCAGTAATAGTCGAGTTTATCTCCGTAGATTAGCTGGTAATAAAAGAAAGTAATACCTGCACTGAGACAAATTGTTAGCATAACGTCCATTACACCCAACATTTTTTTTTTGACAGAAAACTTTAGTGGGGGAGCAATCTAAAATAATGGACCATACAATGCCTTGTGAAATCACCCGACTCTACTTTGCTGGTTGCTAAGGTTATTAAACGGAAACATAATACGTAGAGTTCGTAAATCAGTTAAAAGCGAAGACCTCTTTTCAAGGACTACAAAAAAAAACAAAAAAAATAATGCTAAGAACAGTTTAAGAATGGTCGCATTAGGCTTTATCATATTACTGAAAACGGTCAGAATAAATCTGAAATGAGATTTGTTGCCAACATTGAATTCTGCAAAACATTTCCCATTAAGTAACTTTATCTGTTAAAATAATAGATGGTAAGTATAGAAATGTGGATACGCTATACATGGTGATCTATAAGCTCTATTCTAAGTGGTGGTATAGTAATGCAATTCTCTTACCGTTATTACAACCCTGCAATAAAATTTATCTTTCATCTCAAACAGCAGGCGGCCCCTCACAAGTTACCGCAAATCACCGGATTACCATAAATTTAGGTCCGATTTTCGGAAGATGTTTAAACAGGGTTGGGTTAATTTAATGTTCAAAACCGGTCAAACCAAAACTAGCATTTAGTCTTAGTATTTCTGTGCGCGAGACAAGAGAAGCGAGAAATGTTCCGTCCTCGGGAAAAAGCTGCTCCAAGTACCGCTCAAAATGAAGTTGCTGACGCTGACATGGAAGTGCAAATTGAAGAAAACAAGAGGAATCGTCGTTACCTTACCCAAGATGCCAAAGAAATCATTAAAAATGTATACAATTTTTTGATAAAAAAAGAGTGCAGTGCTCCGTTACAAGTGACAAGTGAAATGGTTGGTGTCCCCTACACGACTGTGAAAGATATTATTGAAAATAAAGGCAATTCAAGGAAATCACGCAATTCGGAGAAATTGTTAAATACATCAAAAGAGCTTGGGATAGAAATTAAAAGAGTGATTTACTAAATATATAAGGAAAATAAAGTTCTAACTACGGCAAGTCTGAAATTAGGATGACATAAGTTATTGCGAAGACTGGTTCAGAAAATACTTGAGGGGCATCGGTTTTAATTATAGTACATTAAACCAACGTTTGTCCATAATGGAATCAACCCGATTAAAAAGAATGAGATGGGATTATATAAACGAAATCAGAAGGTACCGCCAAGAAAATCGTAATATCGTATATTTGGATGAAACGTGGTACGACACCCACGACTTGATAAAAAAAGATCTGATAGATGGGACAAATAACTGCGTTCTGCAAGCACCACCTTCGAATTATAATTCTTCATGCGGGAAGAAGTGATGGAAGGGTGGAAAATGGGTTATTACTGTCAGCGAAACAGATCCAAAATTGTTCTGCTGACTAACATTGCGACATGGACTCTGCACTTTTTGAAACTTGGTTTCAGCAGCAGTTACTGCCAGGGCTACCACCAGGAGCTGTTATAGTCATGGATAACGCGAGTTATCATTCAAAATTAATGAACAAGGTGCCAACATCAGCTACAAAAAATTAAATAAGTGATTACATGAAAAATAATAAAATTACAATTCCGGATGGAAAAGTTACCAAAAAAGATCTGTTGACAATAATAAAAAATCTCAACATACCTAAACAATAGAATTGATGAACTAGCGAAAGGACATGGACATATAGTTATGCGTTTCCCACCGTATTATTGCGTCCTAAACCCAAATGAATTAGAGTGGAGTACGCTTAAAAAAGGAATACGAAGAAACAATACACGTCCGCGTTTAAGTTCGGGAGTTGTAGATTTAGTGCGTAGAGAGATAAGTAGTATAACGAAAGAACTGTGGAAAAGCTGTATTAAGCATATTATTGAAATTGAAAATAGCTATGTATCCCCAAAATTTCAAAATTTTATAATACATGTTAATGATAATGCTAGCAGAGATTCAGAATTTGACAGTAGTGATGATAATAATTAATATATTTAAGTTAGGTCGGTATAAACTTGTTAGACTTTTTTATAAAAATATAATAGATGTATGGAATTATTTTTTTGTATTTAGAGCTATAGAAAAAAATATATATCCTTACTATTTTTTTAAATACTTGTCTTTTATTTACATATTTAGTAATGTTAACCATTAACCGCATGTTTCCAATAGTTAAAAGATTGTAAAAATATTAAAATGTATTGTTTATAATTTTCGGCTAGCACAGCATTCAACATATTCACAGGACATAAATATTACAGGAATGTTAAAAATCAAAAGAAAAATATTTAGGAATGTGAGATTTTTCTTTGCATATTAAAAAATGCTCAGATATGCTTGTTGTCTAGTTAGATTACAAATTTCATTATAACTAGATATACTTTGCTTGTGCAAAATAATGTTGCTGTTCATCTAAAACTACGTACAATTCATTTTGAGACGTAAATACAAACGATCGATGTAAAACCTCTTATTAACCGAATGATTAAAAACTACTTAGAATAATATACACTACACAAACAAAAAGCGAGTTTTAAAACGACTTAAAGCCGGCACTGGAAATTCGCAAAATCACAAAGAGAGGGTTTGATTTATGAGGGGTCGCGTGCCGTTCCAACTGTGCCGGTAAATGAAAGGTAAATAGTATTGCAGGGTTGTACAAACGGTAAGAGAGTTGCATTACTATACCACATACTAGCGATCACATTGAATGGTACTTCGTCTATTAGATCATAAAGAACATGCTCCAAAAGATGTCTGTCCAACTCTTCATTTAAGCGATCATTTATGATATGTATATGTATGATGCACAAAAAACTGGCCTAGCGGGTTAGTGTCGTTTTGGAAATCTACGTCCATATTCTCGTGCTGGACGTCGAGTATAACTTAAACCATAGGTGTAAATAATGTCTGCATATTCCGCAATCGAAAATTCATACATGATTGCTAACTCAGAAAAATTTTTGTGATTTTGACAAATAAAAAAATATAGCTTTGACAATTAAGTATTCATTCAAAGCTAACTTAGGTAAATTCTCAAATAGTGATTCAAGGGTAACTGGAGAATTTCCTATTGCATAAAATTTTTAACATAAATATCATAAATTTGGCGTACAGCTTATAGATCACCCTATATACCGATTGGTAGCGATCCAGATGACAAATAGAAAGGTTAAGTAAGTAAATACCGTAAAATTCTTTAATCTATTTAAGTATAAAAAGGTAAAACATTTAATAAAAACCATCATAGATTCCAAAGCGGCATAAAAAGTAAGTATAAAAGGCAGTGCTGGGAAAATTGGAGGGAAGTAAAAAACTGAAACTGAAACGAAACTGCATTTAACAACAAGTTTCAGCCCTTAATTTAAGTTGTACCCTTTGCTGTCGTAACTTCTTACTAAGCAATTAAAAGTTTTTGTAATTATATTGTATGTTTCAATTTAAAATATCATTCAAGCAGCAAGAAAGTAATTAAAGTGAATAGTAAAACACTCGCCTAAAGCATGGAAATGTTTTAGTCTTGCCAACATTTCGAAGTACATTAATCCCCAAAATTAATGAATGACTTCAACAAGAAATGTAAATAGCTACTCGTTACAAAATTATGAAACCATAAGTAAATCGCAGTGAATTAAACATTGAAAATTTCTTTAGGTTCTTGGAGGATCGAGCGTCCTCAACGCCATGATCTACATCCGTGGTAACAAACACGATTACGACCAATGGGAGGCCATGGGCAACGAGGGTTGGTCGTACAAAGACGTTCTTCCCTACTTCCTGAAATCGGAAGACAACCGAAACCCCTACTTAGCACGAACGCCCTACCACTCCACAGGAGGATACCTCACCGTACAAGAGGCCCCATGGAGGACACCACTTTCGATTGCGTTCCTTCAAGCAGGAAAAGAATTAGGGTACTGTGGTTACCAACAAGCATTTTTAGCAACAGTACTTAACTTTGAAAGTAGAGAATTTTGGATGTGTTTGTTATTTTTTTAATTTATCAGACACTGCCCTGTGTTACAGAAGTGTTGCAAGAATTTGAGGGTCCCTAAAATGATATAGCATATACGGGGTGAATATAGAGATTTGCATTTGTGAGTCTTTAAGAAAGTACATGGCTTGATAGAATAAAAATAATTTTGGTGGTATAAACAGATATCACCAAAATTCCTCTAACATCACAATTTTTAATTTTACATTAAAGTGTAAATATAAAAGTTGTAGAAAATGACTTCCCCAATCAGGCAATGTCATTCAGTATTGTAAGTAAGCTGTTAAACATAAACATATCCTTTCTTAATACAAACCGTAGTTGGTTATGGCTTCAAAAAATGGGCCATTTTTGATAAGCATAACGAGCATCTCTATGAGCAGGAAATCTTGATTATATTGAACTTCCCAGCTGAAATTTGGGTTTAATATTAAAATCAAGATCGAACAGAACAATTACATTTTCGTAAATAGTGATATTAATTATTACATTGTTGGGAGCTTAAAAAAATGGCCGATTATTGAAGTTATTACCAACTATACTTTGCATTTAAAAAGGGTAAGTTTATTAAAAATAGCTACGTTACAGAAGCAGGAAGGTATCGGAAAAAATTGTTCCTTTTTAAATATCTTGTAAGCCAAGAACTTTTTTAAAAAATCAAAAGACGCATTAAATTAAAGCTCGCAAAATTAAAAATTTTTCCACATTTCTATTTCTATATATATTCAATTTAAATTCAATTATATTATTCGAGTAGCTCAGTTTAAATCTGTTCAGTTACAGTCATTCAATGCGTTAATAACAGTAATCGATTTACCATTATAAGTCACAGAAAATCGTCATTCTTGACAAGTTTTTTTATTTATGGCTAGATATGTGGAAGATTCAGTCACATCTATGTAGAATAGCATATCTTTTTAAATTTTAAATCATTCAGGTGCATTTTTGCAATTTCAGTTGTCCCATTCTATTTCTTATTATTTGAACGCTAATTTTTATGTTACTGGCTTGAAAGTTGCTTTCCATTTTTAGTCAAGATTGATTGTTTAGATTTTTACATTCATTTTATAATTTTGACGTCATAATTTTTTCCTCTTGTTTATAATTCGCTACTGACGATGACTTGATTGATTAAACTTGGCGCAGCTTATTTAACAAGAAATACAGGTAGAGAAAAATGGATCAGTTTTCAACGCTCCATCAATTTTATTTGATGGCAAGTAAGATCAGTTTATATGTGCCTACTGTAATTAAGTAACTGTTCTGATACGATACGATGAAGACAAGTGGAGTGTCGAAAAAAATCATATTTGAAAAATCGGTCGTTCATTTGAGATACTCAACAAACGAAAGTACTTAATCCAGCGTCAATCACAAAGCTTAGCGTTACAAACATCACTTACATTACTCGAACGTAGTACACTCTATTGTTCCTCCACACGTAACTACTCACTACCATGAACGAATCAATTTCGAAACTGCAAATTTAAAATCTCCACGTATTTATTCGCACAGCACTCACATGTATCACAGACGCGGCGATACTAACAGTATTCACGCACCACAAAGGCGGTTTCACCAGTTTTTTGGCGTAACTGAAAAAAACGGGCAGTTCTGGACACGACACAAAAAAAAGCTCGACACGTACAAAGAGTGGTCAGAAAAACGTAAACACGAGTATTTGATTCTAACGCGCAATATTTAGTAAGAATCTCATTCGGTTTAAATTTAACCATAGTGTTTCTACACATATTTGTTATACCTACTTGAGCCACTAGTAACTACGTGGGTGCACCAAAAAGTCAAGTATAACGTTCCTTCTATATTATTTTACATACAAGGTGATTTTTTCAAAACATCACACCGTAGATAATTATTAACATATTTCAAAGCTTATTCCTCAAGGAGTCTCGCCATATAATTAGTTTTACTAAATTCTTATTAAATATTTTGGACACTTCAACAAAATGTAAGTTTAGGTACAATAAAAACTTATCATCACTACAAGACACAATTTAAAAAAAAATACTTGTAAAAATGTATTAGTATTAGAATTTCTTTTAGCAGACCCTTTCTCCACCATCAACAAGAATACTATAATCCACTTTACCACCCTAGTCAAAAATATTACTTTGGATGTATCAGAATACCCTTGAATTCTTTGGTACATCACCTTATATTTATATTTACAATAATTAATCCCACCACTTCCAGGCTCTAGGTGAAGATTTATAAAACTGGACATCAATCTGACCAGTCGTTTTGTTTGTCACTTTTTTATTTTGTTGCAAAGAATTTTCAGATCAATTTTAGATTTCAACAACAAATATTCAGGCTATCAATAGCTTGAATTTAACCCCTAAAATAAAAAACATTGATGTGCCTGAGGACAAGCTTTAAATTTGTTCACCTTAGCTGAGTCATTGGTCGATCAAAATCTATTTCAAATTAACAAACATGTTAAGAATTCAAAACTTGTTTCATAAAATTCTGGTACAGATACGATGATGGTGATGTCCATGTTCTATTTAAGAATCCTCACAGAGATTTAGATCTTGTTCTTTACTATTTAAACTCCCTTCACCCATATATATTTACATAGGAGGTAGAAAGTAATAACTATTCCTGTTTTAGACTTAGCGATTTCTTGAGGCTCACATTTAAAGTTAGAAATTTATAAAGAACCCATCAGTACCGATACTGTGATATCTATAGATACCCCTCACCGTAATTGTCATAAAAAATTTTCCTTAAACGCCATGCTTCATAGATTGTTTTCCATCCCTTGTCCCTTGTTGTTTAATCAATAAATTTCATCTTAATTTGGTTATACTTTTTACGATCAATTTTGTATTAAGTGTAAATTTATGTGTTAAGCACAACACTGTTTATCATGATAATGGATTTGCAGATGATCTGATGATCTGTGCAAAAAACGAAGAGAAGTTACAAGTTGTGAGAGAAAGCACTAACAAAATATTAATAAAGACGAGCAAGACTAAAACAATGTTCATAGAAAAGGAGGACAAAGGACAGACATAACAATAAATGGGAAACAAGTAGAACAAGTTAAAAGTTCTAAGTACCTAGGAGTTACAATACAAAGAAATGAAAGTACGGATGAAGAAATAAATGAACGAAAACGAACGAAAGATGTACCACTCACTAAACACGACGTTAATAAGTAAAAACCAAAAGCAACAATTCGCCAAATCAATAAAATTTTAAGTATTTTTGAAGTCCTGTTTAGGGGCGACAATTTTTAACAATCATTTTTGTTTATACTTAGGCTCTAGCAAATATAAACTTTTTTTCTATCCCCAAAAATTACATTTTGTTAAAAAAGCACAAATATTCAAATTAATAGGAAACTTGCTTCGTTCTACTTACTAATCTACTACCCCGTAAAACTAATTACATGGCGAGATTCTTTTTGAAATCGTTCCATTTAAAATTTTTGAAGAAATGTCTATCTCAGGTAAGGGAGTACGAGCTATCAATTAAAAAGTTATCTCAAAAGCTATCACTCTGCAAACAAAAATTTACCTGCTTTTGCAATTTTAAGTTTTTCTGTTCATTTAAAGTAAGCGCTGTTTTAAAAAATCACCCTATAAAGAATACACGAAGTCATTCCAGAAATATAAGCATTTCAGAATAATGATTTTTGTTGATGTACCTTCCACTTCTCGAAATTTAGAATTTTTAGACCTATATACATTGTGGAAATAGGTATTTGTTTACCTAAATGAAAATCATTCAGTCTAGCCTCCAAGCAACTGCTGAAGATACCGCACAACTTTATTTCTTTCTAAACGATTACTAGAAATGGGGTGCAAAGATTTCGAAAGCATATTAAACGAAAGAAATTATGATAATTAGGTAAATAGATAACACTTTTTATTGTTTTATTGTAAAGCTTTATAATTGCTCAAATCGTCGTCTACTACTGAGCATTCTTTAGACTGAGTTTATATAAGAAAAATTAAATAAAATGAAAGACTTTTAATTGACAACTACCTTTATCCAGCACACTACCCATAGTTAATTTTGTAAGAAGAAGTAAACGAATTTAATAACAGCAGGATACCTAAAAGTTAGTATTAAAAGGTCAAAAATTTTGGCGCTTGCTTTTTATATACAGGGTGTCCGGGAAAATGTGGTTCCCATAAATTTTTTCCCCAGCGACCCTCCTTACGAAGATACGGCTTTCTGAAGAACGCCACTGTAAATCAATTTTTCTTGGATACCTTTTAAACGACTTAATATAATTTAATAAAAATGTAATATGATGAACAGTAGTAAGAACCTCTTAAAATACTGCCCCTAAAACATAATTAGCTTGTTTAGTTTACCAGGGGCGAAGTAGGTTGCGCGTTTTAATGTTTACATTTACATACASCGGTATGATARGTACGAAAAAAATTGCTCATTGTCGATAAAATGAACCGTTTTCGAGAAAAAAAATTTAAAGAATTAATGTTTTATTTTTATTAAAAGGAAACCATGATTTGTAATTTTTTTTGTCATTGAACCTAAATACGAGAATAAGAAATAATCAATTAAAAACTTCATAAGTGGGTTCAACATGTGCTCCGTGATAAGGTTTTGAGATGACCCCACAAATAGAAATCCATTAGCGTTAGGTCGGGAGGCAGTGGAGGGCAAACAATGGGACCTCCTCTGCCTATCCAACGGTTTATTCAGGTGGTCCTGAACGTTAAAATGAGGTGGGGCTCCATCATGCATAAAATACATGTTTTGACGGGTTTCAAGTGGCAAATGCTCTATTGAATCCAGAAAAGCGTCCTGAAGGAACTGCAAATAAAGTTCACCATTCAATCGTGGCGGCAATACGCTCGGTCCAATAAAATTCCCGCTCAAACATTAATTGATTAGAACTGATGTTGATGATGATGAACAACAGTGGCATGAGGGTTTTCATCAGCCCATACAGGCGAGTTATGTAAATTTACAATACCATTTTTGGTAAACCCTTTTTCGTCGGTCTAATGATGGTTTGTTTGTTGCGAACTGGATTCTTCCAGGAAAATCTTCAGGAAGTAGTTGATGCGCTTTTTGCGGATGATAAGAATATAACAACTGTTGCTTAAGTACTTCATGAATTGTCGTTTTTGACACATGAAGCTGCACAGCTAACCTTCGAGTGCTTATTGAAGGAGTATCAGCTACAGTATCCAAAATATTTTCCTCCATTTGCACCGTACGTACTGTTCTTCTCACACCAGCATCAGTACTTGTTTTCCAAAAAGTTCCTAAAAATTAATAATGACAGTCAATAATGTTACCCTATTAATTAGGAATCGCCCACCAGTTTGTATTAGACGTTGGTCAAGTCGCTGAAATGTTTTCTCATTTGGAATATAGCGATTAGGTTTCAAATGTACACCTGAATGAGAGATTATGTATTTCTTTCGTAGGTACCATGGGAACGTTCGTCAAGATAGTGCGTTTTTTAATACTTACTCATAACAGTTTTTATTTCAATGACTTTCGTATCACACTTTGCTGTAGGGACAAAAAAAAATAAAAATTATGGTTTCCTTTTAATAAAAATAAAACCTTAATTCCTTAATTTTTTTCTAGAAAACGGTTCATTTTATCGACAATAAACAAGAGTACCTTTTCTTTAGCTTAATGTTTAAGGTATCCAAATTTATTTTTTAACTACTTATCATACATGGTGTTAAAAATGTAAACATTAAAATGCACAACTTACTCCGCCCCTGGTAAATTAAACAAGCTAATTATGTTTTAAGGGCAGTATTTTAAGCGGTTCTTACTACTGTTTATCATATTAAATCTTCGTTAAATTATATTAAGTCGTTTAAAAAGTATTCAAGAAAAATTGATTTCCAGTGGCGTCCTTTAGAAAGCCGTATCTCCCATATTTTCCCGGACACCCTGTATAGCCTTGAAGTGCCGCACATGAGCTTAAGCGAAGGCTGGATTATTTTACTAACACAACAAATTTATTCCTGCAGATACCAAATTCGAGACCTGAACGGAGCCCAGCAAACTGGATTCATGTTAGCTCAAGGCACCCTTCGAAGAGGATCCCGTTGTTCTACCGCAAAAGCGTTCCTGCGTCCAGTGARGACTAGAAGAAACCTGCACWTAGCCATGCATGCCCAAGCAACCAAAGTAATGAKCAACCCAGTCACAAAAAGGGCGTACGGAGTAAAATTCGTGAGGAACAACCATCCACAAACGGTGAGGGCTAGAAGAGAAGTCATCTTATCGGCCGGAGCCATAGGTAGTCCCCAGATTCTCATGTTATCTGGAGTAGGCCCCAAAGAGCATCTAGAATCCTTCGGGATACCAGTGATCAGTGATCTTAAGGTTGGTCACAACCTGCAAGACCACATCGGACTGGGTGGACTAACGTTTATGGTCGATGATCCGATTACTTTTACGAAGGCGAGGTATCAAACCATGGCTGTTGCGATGGAGTATGTTATAAATGAAAGAGGTCCAATGACCTCGTTAGGGGGAGTAGAAGGTTTGGCCTTTGTAAATACTAAATACGCTCCGGAATCAGGAACATGGCCAGATGTTCAGTTTCACTTCGCCCCAAGCAGCGTCAATTCTGATGGAGACCAGGTTAAGAAGATAACAGGGCTGAGGGACAGTGTGTACAATACAGTTTATAAACCGTTGAAAAACGCGGAGACTTGGACGATTCTTCCGCTTCTTTTGAGACCACGGAGCACTGGATGGGTCAAGCTTCGTTCTAAAGATCCCAACGTCTACCCAGACATAAACCCAAACTATTTCACCCACAGAGAGGATGTTTTAACACTGATAGAAGGCATAAGAATCGCCTTGAACGTGTCCAACACTGCTGCCTTCCAAAGATTCAACTCGAGACCGCACAAGATGCCTTTTCCGGGATGTAGGCAGTATGATTTCGACACTGATGACTATTGGGAGTGTAGCTTACGTCATTTTACCTTTACTATTTATCATCCGACTTCGACCAATAAAATGGGACCCGCAACTGACCCTGATGCTGTGGTGGACCCCAGATTACGTGTGTATGGTGTCAGTGGACTTAGGGTTGTTGACGCTTCTATCATGCCGACTATAGTCAGCGGAAACACGAATGCACCTACTATTATGATAGGGGAGAAAGGGGCTGATATGATTAAAGAAGACTGGCTGGGAAAATAAGAAATGACAGCCGTTTGACATCGTGTTATTTAGTTATATTTGGTCGTCAAAAACTTACAGTTACAGGAAAATCTTATACTTTCACCTTCCATTACTATCTTTAGCATCAAAAATTATGTTGGTTGTCCTATGTCTTAGTGGGAAAAGTAGAAGTCTTGAGTATAGAGTAACTTGTATAACTAGCTTTAACCTGAGACGTCAATTATAAAAGGACAACCTGATCTAAATATTTAAGTGATATATTTGCTCAGTGCCAACTTGTTTTAACCAGTGTAAATACTGACGTTTTTATTCTAGATGTAAAAAGTCATTTTTTAAATATTCAAAATATGTAGGTAGCGATGTCTGTTTAGTACGAAACGTACTTCCTAGTCATTAGAGATAAATGTAAGACGCGAGTATTTCTGTTGTTAATTTTATTGTTTATACCTGTTGTAAATAGCAAATATTTTTATACGGAATAAAAATTTCCACAAACTATAGTGTATTTGTTGATGCATGAAAGCCTGGCTGCCTACCTCATTGTAGAATTATTAACCATCATCTACCTTACGTATAAATGAAATTAGTATTTTTAAATGGCATTTTATTATTATACAGCGTAAAATTAAGAGCAACCCAATGATTTTATAGTTTTTTTCTACTATTATTATAATGTAAAAAATTGCTAAATTGCATAACATTTTTACTGGTCCTCGTCGTCTTATTCATCTTAGAGGAAATAGTTCGGCAGGGTATAGACGAAAATCTAAAGAAAAACCTATACTGCCACTAACCCCAAAAGTATGAAAATAAGGTCCTAAAAGGCGTCACTCTAATAATCCCCACCCATAGATTTAATTTGTTCTGTTGTTAAATGTAATATTCTAATGTTTAATGGGGATTTTTTGTGTTATAACCAACAAGTAATGGAAAAAAAGAAAAATTCTAACTAACTTCAGTGGAAAAATGGGATCCAGACAACGTGGAGCAAAAATTATTAATACGATAATGTATTGAATATAACCTAAATATATTAAATAGTTTCTAGTAGACAAAAGGACAGAGATCAACAATTATAGATTATTTTATTATAAAAAATATATATCAGTTGTGAAGATTCGGGATTATCGAGTAAAAGAAAACAGGACCTAATTGTGGGTTTGAACACTGTATGCTCGAATTTAACACTCAAATTTTACCTGCTGTTAGAAACCAGCATTAAAGTGCTATATCAAAATCTATTAAAGAAAATGAATACGAGTATATCAACATTAAAGAAACACTCCATGATGCTGTTTATCAAGTACTTGAAACAATACATAGCTGGGTGACGGAATAGAAAAAATTAAAAGAGGTGTCTAACTAAATAAAATCGTGATAAAAGAGATAAATGTAAAGAAAAAAATTAAGAACTAGGATGAAGAAGAATTAAAGAAATAAAAATCAATACTGCGAACAGAAACGCATTAAGGCATGATTGAAGAATCTTCTTTCTACAGAAGTATGGAAACAGTCAAAGAAATGAAGACATGAAAATTATGGAAAATTACTGATAGAAAACCGCAATTAATACCATGAGATACGACATAATATAGAAGAAAAGAGAGGGCAACAACATACTGGTAACAGAGGAAATAAGAAAGCATATTATGAAAATGAAAAGATTATCAACACCAACCATAATAAGAAAGTTTCAGTTTTAAATGTTCCTAATGAAGTTTAAAAGCAAATATGATATTTTCTCAGTAAAATAACTATTCAATGAGGCAATTTTTAATCACCATTTAAATAGTACAAAAAACTATCAAAAACAGGTGAAAACACACGGATTTGTTATCTGTTATCTAAACCAATTGATGATGAAGTCGTTGTTTGGAAACCAATGACTACTTTGTACTTCTACATCAAACAAAAGATGACATTTTAGGAAACAAATAGGACCTGTTTGGGGATTAAAAAAAAGAAAGCATTTAATATTTCAACAAAACTTTTGCCTCACGCTGTAAGTATGTGTAAACTTTAAAAAAATATAATTATATAAMAGCTTCGCGTTAGATATTAAAWTGCAGTTTGAACACATACATTTCATTAAAATCCATTTCTAATTAATACAGGAAAAATTCGACAGTTCAAGCAATGACTCTCGAACTCGCAAAAATTGGGAATGAAAAGTATATAAAAATATTTTTTACGAAGAATGCTTTTATGTCAGCGTAATAAGTAATAAATAAGAGAAAAATTGAATATCCAGGAAATAATTTAATAAAAATATTTTTTTACAATCAAAAGCAATCTCGGGCGTTGACATTTAGAGTATAGAGTAAAGTTTGGTAAGACGAAAAAAAACGTATTTTTATATAGCCAAGCATAAATTTACTTAGTAACATGCTACAGTTTGAAATATTAAAATTATATTAAAGGAATTTGTTTTCATTAAGTAATAATTCACAAAATAAGTTGACAAAAATGTTTTCCTGCTACGCCCCCCCTTCCCTCCCAAGAATTTCCCTCTGCAGATCGCGGATTGCTTGGAAATTACCTCCTAAACTATAATTGCAGACTACAGTTGTTGATCAGTATCAATTTTCCTATTTTGCTTGTTTTTAGTGCATCGATATTGACCTCCTACATTGAATGCAGTTATGTTCTTTGTGCTAAGCGATAACCAAGCATATAAAATCACCCCTAGGTAAATAAAATATACTCACACAAGATACTGTCACACCTATTACTTCAGGGTAAATAGACATACCTGTAACAAGCAGAAAATAAAATTAGTGTGTTTTAATTACATCTGTTATACTTGAAAGATGTGAAACAAATTAATATAACAATCTTAAAATACTATTTCTATATTGAAATTCCATGTTCAAATCCGAATCTAAATATAAAAAGATTTTAAACTGGGTAGTAGAGTGAGTAAGTTTTGTAACATAATAAGCCAAACCTGTTCAAAGGTCTAATGCTAACGAAGGAATGCAAATTGACAAGCATTTTATATTTCGAAGTAATAATTTTTATAAGATTTATTTTTAATACTAATGCTATTTTCAATAGCTTCAGTCACATATATTATGAGTCCTTATACATAGACCACAAGTAATTTGTATGGTTTTAAATGTGACTTAAATAGTCGTTGTTGTATACAAAAATGATGGGTCTTTTTATTATTGCTGTTGGTAAATAAACATTGTTGCTGCATCCGGTCTTTAAACATTTCGGTCCATAGCTAATGGATACTGTTGCAAAATATCAATTCGGTACTTTACTTTTTATCAGTTATTGATGCAAATCAATATTAAGCCATTGCCGAAAAATGATTTCTTGTACCGCTGAAGGAAAATTACAAGTTCCTAAAACACTATTGTGTCAAATTGTCATCTAGGTTTCATAAACAGCGGCAATAATAACTGACATCATTCTGTACGTGCAGAACGAATTGCCTACAAATATCTCTAGCAAACATATCAAGAGTCAATAAAAGCATAATACACTATCTATAATAGGGAAAACCATACAAATCGATTTTCTCCGTAAACACAATAAATGAACATTTTGTTTGTGCATATTAGCTTTCTTGTGAAGTTTTCTAAATAAACAGGATGCACTTTTATGTCAGTATATTTGCACATACATGGGCGACACATTACAGCTTATTTGTTAAATCAATATCCTCAAAAGTTTTTCGTGGCAAAACACACATCACTTAAATAGGAAAGATAATTAGCTCTTTCAAATACCCACAACGAAACGCGCATTTCTGTATTAACCAAACATCTAATAAAAATTTAAGGTGTAAATGACACCCAAAATTAGAAACTATAACAAGTTCTAAAACACTTTAAATCCATTAAAAAAATCCTACACCTGTTTAAGAACTTTCACTCATGCGTAAGTTTGACCGATTGATTATTTTAGAAAACGCGAATTGACGATCAATATTCACATGTTTACGGACAGAAATAAATCGTCTCCAAGAAAGTCGTCTATCAACATAATTGAAAATCAACTGTAAATTAGGTTTTGTTGCCCAAGAAACCATTTTGGATCAGCACCCATACTTGACATGGTTTGGTTGAAAATTCGATTACCTACTCTTCTCTTGGGCAAGTTGCGGGATTGTGTTTGCAATGCAATTAAAACTAGGTAGTCGTTCATGGTCAAAAGTTCACTGCGGGGCTTTCCTCATCAAACGGTCAATATCTCTTCAAATTTCTCAAACGACCTTCATTGAATTGTAAAAATCAGGTGAGCAGATAAAAAAGGTAACGTACCTTACAAAATTTGTCTTTTACTCCTATTTATTATATTATTTCTTCCCTATTTCATTTATCTCTTGTAATGTTAATCCATACGTATATTTTCTTCGTTTCAGAAACGACTGTAGTTACTTCGCTTTGTGGAATTTTTAGATTAAAAAATACTGAACCGAAAAATCTTACCGCATTTACATCTCCTCCACTAGCAATTGTGTGAACTGTGCAAGCACAAAGTCAGCTGTTTTTAATGGATGAATTCAAAAAAATCTGTAAATAGCGTTAGGTTCCGTTCTATAAAAAAAAATAGATATTATTTCACATTGTTGTTCCAACCAGCAATTTGTAAAATTGATGCCAAACTAAAACTAAATGTTAGTTAATTTAAGTAAAAAATACGAGGTGTGGCAAGTCTGCCTATTTGTATATTCTTATAATTATAATTATTAATTACAACTATTAACCTAAATCAATATAGATTATAGATTATTGCTCGTGACATATTCCAACAGTTGCGAAACTATCGGGATGGCAGACACAATTTGTTCAACCCTAACTCTGTTCATTTTAAAATGCATGTTGTACACTAAAGCTAATATAAAATATTAACATACCCACGCCGATTTTAATAACTATTCTGTTGCGATTAAAAAAAGAATAATATTCAGTTCATAAATAAAATTTTTGCTAATTATTTATAATCTGGAATTAAGGCTGTTTGAGCAAGTGCATAACTGATAAATTTCCGTTATCAAGGGTCTTTTATTCCATTAGCAATTTTTTTAAAATCTCAACAACGTTTTGACACATTTTCTATGGCTTGGTTTAATAAATTTAGAATGTTAGATACTGTTCGCGTTAGCATTTTATTACAAAAAGGTTATTTATATTACTTTTTTTTAATTTTTAACAAATAAAAGTAGCAGGAGCCCTAGAATGGATCCCTGAGGAATCCCGAACATGGTAGATGGCACTTTAAACATGTACTGTAACTGTAATTAATAACAAAAAAATAGCAAAAAGTAGAAATTTGACTAATTTTTTTTATAAAGCTTATTTACTTATAATTATTAAAAACGCTAATACCAGACATGACCCCTGTAGAGCTTGTTCGCAGTTCGTGCACAACTGTGTTTGAAATTTATAAAAGTTCACTTTGTTAAGTGACCTAAAACCTCGACCACACAAAAGCAGATATGTTGCTGTAAAAACTATAGGTAAGAAAAACTAAAACAACAAGAAGACCATGGTTTGAAGGCTTCCCTGATATGTTGTTTTCTGGGCTGGTTCCCACGAAACTTCAGTTTCAGAGCTACTTCTGAGGAAGACACCGACATGAGTGTCGAAACGTCAAGGTTAAATAAGCAATGTGGGAACCAGCCCGGAAAAAAAACATGTCAACAAGAGCGCCACATAAGCATAGTATTTTTAATGAACGATGGTGCTTTTTATAAATATAGATAATATAATCATCAAATTAGTAATTAACATCGTAAGAAAAATTACATAACATTACTTTCCACTTGAACCTGAATATCATTTCACGGTGAAATTCTCAACGAGCAATTAGCAATGCAAATAGATTACCGAAATTCGACGACCACAAACAATGCGGCATTGTTCGTCATGCTTGTCTAATTAATTAGTAATCCGAACTAATTGTGCAATAAACAACGTGCTTTTCCAGACCATTATCAGAAGAATGGAAGAAGACAGAGAGCACGTCGTGGGCTAACGCACGTAGTCTCGAWAACGAAAACGTTCAGTGAAAGTGAAAGCATCATAGGCGACGTAACGGGTCTTCAGAAACTCATAATTAATACGGGACGTCCGAAAAGAGCGTTTTGCATTTCGCGGAATTGTAGTAAACAAAATAATGTGGTTTTTTTATTTCAATATTCAGATTGTTCTTGTCAAAAAATAGCAAATCTTTTTCAAATTTATTCATCGACTTGTTACCTCATATGACTTTTTCCAATCAATAAATGAATTTACACGAACAAGAGCTGTTAGTCAAAAATGTATTGATAACATTTTTTGTAATGTAAGTATATAAGAGCAAAAGTTATGAATACCTTAATATCTGATTACACAGCTCAAATACTGTATATCAAATGTCAAAAACTACTAAATAATGAGACTGTGAGAAGAAGGCTGTTTAATTTTAGAAATAAGAGTAAMTTTCAAACTCAAGGTTGGTCAGAGTTATTTTTGTGTGATGTTTTAGATGTAAATTTGCTATGGCAGTGTTTTATGAATATTTTTTACCCAATTTTTGATTAATGTTTCCCAAAAGTAATTTTTAAAAATTTAAATGTTTTGAGTATACATGTTCTTACATTTTAGAGTGTAAACGTAGGCTTGATATTTTACTTGTATTGAAGTCACATCGTTCTGCATACTGCGATGAATACAGACAGATCATGAATCAGTATACGCTTTTGTTGCAGAATTTTTCAAAAGATCATTATGCCCATCAAATAGCAACTTCTAGGGATATAAAAAGAGGTAATAATGTTAGCAAATGTAAAGTTGGAGGGAAGGTAAGTGAAACAGCAAATGCTTTTAATAAATTTATAATTGGGGTCGCTCCAGAGTTGATTTCAGATGAGCCTACTTTAGATTTTAAATGTGATGTTCCTTTTAAACTGAGTTCAATGTTTTTAAAGCCAGTATGTGTGGAAGAGGTTTTTAATATCATATGTGCAATGAAAAATAAGATGAGTAGTAGGTAGTTTTCTAAAGGTTTGTGCAGCCGAATTTCAAATAGGGATATTTCCTGACAGACTGAAGGTGGCTGTAGTAAAACCTCTGCTTAAGAAGGGAGATGCTATGAAGATGACAAACTACACTGCTCCACAAAAATATACGTCCACTTAAAAATTTCGTATATTTTCCAAAAAAAGTGTAACATTATACATATTTTTAATTCAGTGAGTTACTTTGAAGCAAAATATTGTATTTCAGACAAAAAGTCGTAAGTACATACAAAATGGCGCTGAAAGACATGTTTATACCGCAATTGGCTTGCACAAAAATATACGTCCAGTTCTAAAAAACTCAATTCAGGCAAATTAATATTAGCGATACGTATCCTAAACATGAGCGCAAGGATCGGCCTAGCCATGATCAAGCTCGGCAATAATGTTTTGTTTCCTCCTGTCATTTTATATTAAAATGGCACGAGGAAAGTTACTTTCTGAGGTTGAAAAGACCGAGATACTCATTCATCACGGATACGGATGCTCAAATCGCTGGATAGCAAGGAAACTAAATCGAAGTCATGATGTCATTAACTCGTTTTTGAAGAACCCTGACGAATATGGGACAAAGAAGTCGCCTGGGCGGCCACAGAAACTTAGCGGCCGAGAAAAACGACGTGTTGTGACTGCTGCTTCAAACTCGATGCTTTCTTGTGCAGAAATAAGAAATCTGCTAGAACTCAATGTGTCACGCGAAACGGTAACACGTATGTACTATTCATAACAGTGGTGTAATTAAAAGATCGAAAATGCTTACCGCTCCTGCACTGACAGACATTCACAAAATGCGGCGGTTGGAGTTCGCGCGGCAAAATCTTCGGACAGATTTCACTCTGGTAATGTCACTTAAGTTTTACTGTCTACCTCGTTATTTTTACACACTTTCAATTTAGTTTATTTGGTCTAATGAGAAAAAATGGAATTTAGACGGGCCTGATGGATGTACCTAACTCCTACTGGAGGGACTTGCGGAAAGAACCGCGAATTTTTTCCCGGCGCAATTTTGGTGGCGGAACCGTGATGGTTTGGGCGGCATTTAGCGCCCACGGAAAATTGCGTTTGGCATTTCCATCGGCCCGGATGAACTCCGAAGAGTATCAGGAACTGCTAGAGGGTTGTTTAGTGCCATTTCTAGAGGCTCACCTGGACGTGCCCTTAAGTTTCCAGCAAGACAACGCGCCGATTCATGTGTCCAGAAGCACATTAAACTGGTTCGCCGCCGCGCAAGTGCCACTTGTGCAATGGCCAGCGCGTTCGCCAGATTTAAATATTATTGAAAACGTTTGGGGAATCCTTGCGCGTCGGGTTTATGCCCATAATCGCCAATACCAAAGTGTACGAGAATTAAAAGAAGCGATACTGTCCACCTGGGACAATCTGGAAGAAGATTTACTAAGGCGCCTAGTTGCGTCTATGGACAACCGTCTATTTTAAGTCATACAGCGCAACGGAGGTGCCACAGACTATTAAAAGTTATTTTTTGTTATTTTGTTCGGTATTAAATAAATTTAACAGTTTCCTTTGACTGGACGTATATTTTTGTGCAAGCCAATTGCGGTATACATATGTCTTTGTATGGATTTACGACTTTTTGTCTGAAATATGATATTTTGCTCCAGGGTAACCTACTTCATTAAAAAATGTATAATGTCACGCTTTTTTGGAAAAAATACGAAATTTTCAAGTGGACGTATATTTTTGTGGAGCAGTGTATAGACACCTGAGTATACTTCTCAGTTTTTCAAAAAAATTTGAAATGGCAATGTGCAGAAGGTTACTGTATTTTTTCATCTCATTTAACTTGTTTACTACTACACAGCATGGTTCCTTGAAGGGAACATCTATAAGCACTGCAGTGTATCAATTTACTGAAACAATTTTGTCAGCTTTTGAGAGAAGCGGATTTTGCTGATCTTGTGTATAGCTTATGACCGTTTTGACATTTTATATGGAAAACTAGAACGATATGGAATTAGAGGACAAATATTACAATGGGTTAAGTCATATTTAAGTGGTAGATGTCAGAGAGTCTGCTTAATAAAACAGGCTATTTCTTATTTCTCAGAAGATGAAGAACTGACAATTGGAATTCCTCAAGGTGTTGTCTGTCCGATCCTTTTCGTCATTTACATTAATGATCTAACCAAAATATTGCTTAAAGATAATCAGAATATCATAAATTATGCAGATGATACAAATCTGCTGATTACAGGTAATAGTGTAGATGGCTTAGTTGAGGAGTCACAGAGAAATTACAGAGTGGTTCACTAGAAACAAGCTAGTAGTTAACAACGAGAAATCTAATATTGTGTTATACAAAACAAAACTATCAAATATTCGAAAACCTTCAGAGATTGTAATAAATGATCATAACTTAGTGTTAAGTAACAATACAAAATTACTGTGAATACTCTTAGACGCAAATCTTAGATTGGTCAGCCCATTTAAATGAATTAAAGATAAAACTGAATAAAACTTTTTGTATTCAATGAGATTTGTTAGCAAATATGTGGACATGTCATGACTTAGAACTTTATATTTTACAAATTTTCAGTCCGTATTGAGATTTAGAATAATTTTCTTGGGACAGTGTAAAATTATTAATGAAATTTTTATTATTCAGAAAAAGGCTGTGAGAATAATCATTAACTTAGATTTTAGGCAATCATGCATAAATGTTTTTAAATGTAATAAAATTTTAACAGTGATTGGCCTTTATATTTATGAATGTATAATGTTTGAATTTAGAAATCCTAATTATTTTACAGAATTTATTTCATATAGGGATAATAGAAATAAACTTACCATCACACAGACTTGCGATTTATTAAAAAGGCTGTTTGTATTCGTGCATTATGTTTTACAATAAATTGCCACAGGTGTTTACGAGTACTAAATGATATTGAACCATATTAGTGAATATTTGTCAAATTGGTTATGTATTGATATTTTATTTATTACCTTATGTTTATTGTTAATTTCCTGCCTTGGCAAATGCATATGAGACATCATTTTATACATTTTGCACTTTGTATATTTATATGAAATGAATATTTTATCTAAAATAAATTAAAAATTCCACCAATCAAGAATGCCTCAAACATGCTTTAGGTCTTTAGTTTCAATTTCCTATAAAATTCTTAATATTTATAGAATTAACCGTATATTTCATACTTTTGATTAACCCTGAACGAATATAATGTTGACAGTGGATGGTACTTATTATGAGCACACACAATAAATCTGGAAAAAAAATCTTAATCTCTTGATTAGATTAATAATAATTCAGCAGAGTAATTGCTGTTTAGATGAAAAATACCTCAGCTCTATCATAAAGACATGACAATGAAATTGTTTAAAATTAATTGTACGATATGAATGGGTTGGAAACTTTATTATTGGCATGGCTTCCGGATTATTGTCGACTTATGATTATGTGACTAGAAAGTTCTGGTGTTTCTATTACTGCAGATTCAATCAAAACAAAGCTTTTGAAATATCTCGACTTTGACAGAAAATAAAATTTGGTTCTAATACGCCAATAGTAGAATTATGTCACAAAAGACTTGGACGTCTGAAGCATGAGTGTTGTAGCACCCAGTAACTGTGCGTACCTATTGGATGAAGAACCAACTGATAAAATGTTGATGTCTGGTGGAGGATCAAGATATCTCACAACATTCATTGATAACTTTAGTAGAAAATTTTTTGCTTACTTCAAAAAGCACAAAAATAAAGTGAAGTAGAATCCAAAATTTTGGTCGAAAACCAAAATGGTAAGAAGATAAATATCTTAAGAACTGATAACATGATAGCGTCATTTTAGTATATTCTTGAAGGAATCAGGTATAAACCATCAATTATAGTGCCATTATTAAAAACCCAATAAGCAAGCGATTATGGCAAATGACTAGAAGAATCATAGAGTGGCATAAAACCAAATTTATCACATCTACGAGTACTTGAATTGCTCACATTCCGAAACAGAAAAGGCAAGTTGTAGTGGAACGCAAAAGCAAAAGAATTTATACTAGTTGATTCTAGAGAAGGCAGCAAAAGATAACACACTCATAAATGAAAGTACCAGGAAAATTGTCAAAAAATAATTATAAAAGCTTTATTTTTTAGATTTATTTGGTACTGGTCATTTATCGCTTTGAAATATACGAAGAATCGTATTCAAATATAAAGATTAGATACTAGTTGTTGAAATGCATGTCTATGCTGTGCTAGGTGGCTTTGTCATCATGTCAGTTTAATGCTGACAGATGGCATTGCCATCCTAAATTCTTACTAGTTGTTGGATTAATCATCTACAAGGAGTTGCATTAGTTGTGATATCCACCATTATCTTAGTCGTTTGCTTTCAAGCGTTTCGTAAAAGATTTCTAACTTATGTAGTAGTAAGTACGTACTCCTGAGGTACAGACTGATTCTAACAAAACTTTTTTAGAATTTTTGCATACTTCTAGTACTTCTAGTCATGTTTAGCGGTGATGGCCTTCTGTATCTTTAGTAAGCGAAATAATATGTACACTCTCGCATCTTTTGAAATTTTCTGTCCATGTGTTAATTTTTAGCACAGCGAAGTTCAAAGATTTTTGATCATTCATCCTGATAAGCGCACTATCGATATAGCGACACTGCTTCAATTTTAAGTGGACTTTCAGGCAGCATGAATATGCTAAATTGACGTGCACACAAAACAATACGTAATACATTACAGCATTCGTCTCCTTATCGAGTGAATAGTAATTTTGTGCGCACGAAGAAACAGCCTTGGGATATCCTCGATGCATTACTTAATACTTTCACTAATTTTCATGTCACGAAAGTGGCACTACAATTTTGGGCCAAGCTAACCACTTGACGTTAAACAGTTATAAAAGCGCTAAGTGCTGATGTAGACGGACGACGTTCCATTGTCACGTATCGCGACCGACAGATTGAAATTTAAAACTGAAAGTTAATCAACTATCACTGCAGGAAAAATTACCGAAACGAACAATACTTTCATGTTCAATTATATTATACTTAATTCGATCACGACGCATCACGATGGTGAATAACGCAAGAGGACAGAAGTACCTAGAGGTGTTTCACAGGGATCAGTATTGGGCCTCGAGCAATATTTTCTAAACGTTTGACGTCTAATCTTAACCGGTCTAAGCAAAACTTGGAAATCACACTGTATTGGTGTATGTGCATGTCGATAAGGATGCACTCTAAAGAGAATGTCAGACTGACAAAGCAATGGACAAAGCGTTAATTATAATAATAAATAGAAAATATAGTTATCAAGGTTTTTTTTCTCCAAATTTTTATACATTGACCGTTGTTTCAGACTTGGCAAGAATTTCTCCTTTAAAAGCAGTATAATATTGTGAACCMGGTAGATTCGTATAAAATCTCAATTTGAAATTGAAAAAAAGAGACTCTAATTTGAAAAAACCCTATCTACATGATTTAAGCGATCCAATAAATAATGAAGTAATATTCCCTTCCTGCCATTTTATTTCTTTCATTTCTATTTTTAACTATTTTTATTTTTACCTTCCTTACATAGATGTAGCACGGTCTTAAACAGTAGCAACTCTTTATGTTACGTTAAACAAAATACTAAAGTAATAAATAGTGATTTATTTTAAACTTGTAATTCCTTTTATTCAATTATTGTTGATTTTTATAAACTTTTTCGTGTTTACTCAGTATTACTATACTTATGATGTAGTTGTCATTGATTATAGCTAGTGAAGTGTACATACAGGTGTAGCTTACCATCTAGGTGCACTAGATGGTATGATTACGCAACGGAAGCGGCGTTCGCGAATATTCCACGGCGGCCTTTGTAAATTCTTCGGCGGTCGGCAGTGGAACGTATTACACTTCCGGAAAGTTTCACTCCGGTTCCCTCCGGAAGTAAACATACCGCCAATGGACGTCTGAACACAATCGTTCGAGCACGCTACGGCCATATATTTCTCGAGAGCGATGTACCCATTACACTTGAACATTTCGATAGACATATGAAATATAAAAGCCCACGCATCGTTAATTTGATGTATGGACAGAATTTTTAAGAAAGTATAATCAATGCGTTTTAAGATGGTGGTTGCGAATGGAATGCAAATTTTACCTAAGAGGATAGTAAAATTTAGAAAGCTCACGTGTCTTGCCACTTTTAATTAGGTTTCAAATGCGTTCGAGCAAATTTTATTTATCTCTTACATGTTTAGTTGCGGGAAGGTTTTCGCCAAAATATCGTGAAATGTTGCGTTCGCTATTTTGAATCCTTTTATTACTTAATTTAGTTAGTGTTTGCAACATGTATAAAACATTTCTTGAATTTCGTGCCTATAATGTTACAAATTCTATTTACCGTTTTATATCTTTTTAAATGAACCGAAAAAGACTAAATGGACATGACTCAGGGGACTTAGCACTGAATGCTGTCTTGTCGTGTCTCAGGCAGTGAAGATCTTCAGTTCACGAGAAGCAGCAATTATGTCTCAAATTAGGCAAAAATGATTTCATCAGAAACAACAAAATATTGTTTGAAAGCTTAGATTAGCAGTGATCATGTTCATAATTGCATAAAATTGTCTATTGTCAGTGTCATTTACAAGTCCAGTCAGTTTAATTCCTCTAACTAACTTATACACTGAATTGGAAAATAGTACTTCTCTGCACAAAAACGTTGTTTGTCTCCATAATTAACCATCGATAGAAATTTAATTATTTCCACTGAGATTCTTGATGATTGCACATTAAAATGAAACTACTATTTACAAAAATTAAACCGATAATAATATTTAATTGCGTGCTCTATAATATGTAGCTAATTTTGTCTGCTAATCTCCTTATGATATATAGGCTTAAAGTAATCGTCATTAGTTCATAATATGGTCGTATTTTACTGTTAGTTACTTTTTATGTCGTCAAATCAACCAGGATATTAAAAATCATTCCGACGTACTCAAACTGAATTATTTTTTAACATATTTCTTGATCTTACCATAACGTTAATGTCTACTCAGAAGAATTATAACGTTGTATTAAATCGCACTGAATTATCAATATAAATATTATCAAACGGGATCCTTTGCGAAATGACCTGGAAGTTCACTCTCTTTATTTATATTTTAGTAAAACATTTGATAAAGTAAACCATTCTATCTTGTTACAAGAACTTACTGCCTATGGTATTTCACAAGAAGTATAAAATGATTTGAGAGTTATCTTAGAAATACAATTACATATACAAGTAAAAATACGTAGTCACCATTTTTCGGTCGAGATTGTTCCTTAGGGGTCTATCTTGGGACTGTTGTTTTTCCTAATCTTTGTAAATGATGTAGATTTAAATTTTTATAGTTCTTGCAAATAATTGTCCTGTATTATGGCCGCCTATTTAAAAAACCCATATTGAAAGAATGGAATCCATGCAACATAAATTTTATAAATATATTAAATAGATACCACCTTTATCTATTTGAATCACTTATGACTTGAGCTTAGCGCATCTATATCTTCCAGCTTTAAAACGAACACGTTTATTTTCATGTCTTTATTTTGTTTAGCATACTGCATCATTATGATTCTACGGAATTATTTATACTTTGTAAAGTTCTATGTACCGCAAAACTTAGTAAGAACTGTGCCACTATTCAGTATTGTCAAAGCGTCTCCACCCTGCATTGCAAAATGTTTTAACCATTTGTATCAAGTTTTGCTTAAAATTGGATTTTTTTTTGTTAACCATCAACTGACTCATTTAAACATAACATAGAACATTTCTTTAAAAGATAACTGTTTTTAACTGCAATCAAATGTAATAATTGTGTATTTATTTATAATTTTCTGTACTTGTAAATTACTTAAATCTTTTTATATCAACTATGTACTAACAGTGTCAACATCAATAAGATTATTAGTTTGAGACACTCCAGCTATTGATAGCACAATACCTCTCGAAGTATAAGACTTTTAAGTATCTATCTGTTACGTAAACATTCTCTAGAAAAAAAAATATTTGAAATCTGATTTTCTGATAGATTTTTTTTATCAAACTGGAAGGTAACTTTCAGCAACGCCAGAAAATTTCCATTTACTACTTCCACAACATTTAATGATGCTTACAGTACTCCCCAAATCTAGTAGGAGATCTTCAAGCTAAAATATTGGGTTATTTTTGCAGGATTTTTACTAAATGAAAAGTTGTTTATGTTCTATACCCTTAGGACGGAGAGGTACATACATGCGAAAAGTATCACTGGAAGTATTTTTAGTCGTATTAAAGGTGAATACTCTTTCAGATTTATTTTTTGTAAACGATAACTTACTTAACCACGATTGTGGAGCCCAAATTTTGGATATCATCCACAGTCAAAGAAATGAGCCAATATTAGGAACAACCTTTAATAAAATAGTAATTTAGTAACCTAGCACAAAAATTAGTATTAAAATTGTTACCGTTATTAGTAAGCAATTCTTATCAGGAACTTATACGATAAATTTATTAATCACAGTTCAGCCAATCGTGTATATTCTACGTCCACACACTTAACTGTTAATCATGTTTTATTAAGGCATTTTCAACATAATATAAAAAACGTATTTCCACACTTTTGAATAATGAAGATTCTAAAGTTCAATTGATATTACACGACTTGAGCACGAACATTAAAACTAGAGTTTTCTAAATATGACCCAAATATCTCCTTACCTTGATAAGAATAAAAATAAAAAGCAATTAAGAATATCTAATGCTAAAAAATTCCCAAAAACCTTATCTTTCTTCTCAAAATGAAGGACATCGCTCATTGCAATCCTTATTTTCCACAGCTGTGTGCTACTTTCCTAACCAAAGTAGGCAGATCGCTTAATTGAGTTATTACTACATTTACTAACGCTAAAAATGGTCTAAAAGTCTGACGGTGATGAAACCTACTGTAAAAGCGGTATACTCCTTGGCATTACAAAACCAATAGAACTAATCAAGTGGTTCTAATGATAAGTGCGTTACAGTTTCGCAAAGGATTTCTTTCAGAGAAAGTTAAACGTCATTTATTAAAATAGTGCTGCAGAACAATTTAGTAAAGATAGAAATACAGTTCAAAATGTCCACGTATTGCTAAAATTAACAACACTGACTCTTCTTATTTACTACTACATATATACGCACACTGACGATATGGAAAACGAAAGTAGATTTTGTATAAAATTATTTGCTGTTTTCCACTATAATACCAAATCTTAATCACTGATTTTCCAAAATTATCTATGATCTTGTATACCAGATATGCTTAAATAACTCAAAACTTGATACTAACCTAAATGCTTGACCAATATTTCAGTCGTAGGCTAAATATATATACAATAGGAAAAACAGCCGTTACACTTCATTATAAAACAATATATAAAATAATCTTAGCAATTTCTTTACAAGTTCAAATTTTCAAGGATTAGCTCATGAAATTGAGGACAACTAACAACGCCATTTATTATCTATTTCGAAAATTCTGAAGAGTGACCATAACCGTTGTTATTTACAAAGGTTTTTTTGCGACATTTCGCAAAAGTATGGCAAAAATTTTGCAATGACTGGAACGATTATGATTTTGTAATTTTTTTTCTAGGACAGTGCGATATCAGAATGAAAAATAACAACGAAATGTAATATGCTTTAAATTCCTTTAAAGATGGTTACACATTAATAATATTTTTTGACCAATTCCGTTTTATTACCTACTTACTTTACTCAATTTCAACAGCTTAATTCTTAATACGTCATATACATATAGTCTAGTCAAAACAATAGCTAACCTTGTAGTTTATGTCGAAAAGTAACAATAATTGCTCGGTTATTGTTATTGCAGCTTAATGGTCACTTTTTACCAAATACAAGATTCACCATTGTTCAGAAGCAACAATGAGTGTACAGTGCTCATCGACCGGAACAAAAAGTTTTCTGCAATTTTCGTCGAATGCAAACAAAAGAACGACTAGGAATAATCTACTTAAAGCATCTGCACATCTTATCAAGAAAGTTCAGGGATGTGCCAGAACAAGTGAAAACAAAACTTCATTATAATAATAAAAGATCTTAAGCTCTAAATACGTGCTTCAACTATTAAATAATTGGCCTGCGGCATTATTACGTTGTATATAGGGCAAAATACACGCATACATACAAAATTCAGCCAAAACATGGCGATTAGATAGTATGCTATTTCTTAGCTGGTCATTAGATCATTAAAATTTTCCAATTTCATAATTAATACGTTACATTTTAAAACGAGATTCAGACAGGAAACAAAGACAGTAGAGATAGATCTAAAAGAAGACAATAATAGTAAGGTCAGGACCACACTGTATTTATGAATCAATATTTTTGTAATAATATAAGGATTCATTCGCATTCACATGCTGCATTAATAAGCGAAAAGCGAAAAGTTCTAACAATACTATCTACTTCTGAGGCAGAAAATTACATACTGCTACTAGGCAGTGCATTACGAATGTTTACTGTTGTTTACTGTAAGTAAACGTGTTGCATATTTACTACCCTTTTTCGCAAGTTCATTAACAAAATCAAGTTTTTTGAAAATTCTTTTCATTGTTTAACACCTTCATACTTTTTCAAATTGAACAACAAAACTAGCAACAGATATAAACTACCGTAAAGTGACACAGTAAAATTTATGGTATAAAGATTCTCATACAAAAATTTCTACTAAAGTTATTTGGCATACAAAAAATTTGCCAAGATAACAAATGTCTCTTTCGTCTGTATGTTTAGAAATTTAAACCAATATCTACTACTACAGCTTAAGTCGTAGGTAACTCACAAAAGACTAACAGAAACCATTTCCTGTCACAGTAAAAGCTGGCATTGTAACATCGGTCAATGCAATCGAGTAAAAATCGAGTAAAAATTACTTTTGCTTTTTATGTCTGATGTTTTGATTGAAGATGGACAAAATACCTATAGCCATTACTTCTTCTTCAATTTCTTGTTTCAATGCAATCCATACATTACCCTCTGTCTTCATCTTTTACTAAAAATAGTGAAATCCATAATTTTAATACTAAATAAAACCACCTTCAGTTCAGCTCAAAAAAACGTAATAGAACTCTATATATTTTGTGGGTTTATGCCTTTTAAATAGAATGCCTACTAATATTCGTAATATGTTATCTTAAAATTTAATTGATTGAGTGATTGAGTAAACAATAACAGCAAAGAGGTTAATAGTACAGTGGGTGTTCAATGAAGTAAAAAATGGTCCTTTACTCTCAATCTATTTATTTTTTCTTCGCTACATGTTTCGTTCTTTTTTGACGAAGATCATTCTCAAGCCTACAAAAAACATTTTTATTCTGATTCTACGTAGATTGAAATGTGTTCACGTTTGAGAACCTTATAACAATAACGTGAACACACGTAACAACTTAGTTTAGTCTAGATTTGCCATTTGTAAATTACGACAAACATTGAATAAACATACCTTTCTTTAGATTAAAATCATGTAAACTATTCTTAAGGTGATTCGCAAAATGAGATTGTCTATTATCTGGTTTGTTTAGATTTAACGAATGCTCCCTAATTCTAGTTTAAAAAATTTTAAATGTTTTGTCAACGTAATGTGCATTACAATCTTTACATTTTAGTGATCGTTCTAATTTTTCCCTTTGGTCCTTATTATTAAGTAATTTCTTATTTAAATTATTTATCGTTTTAAATGTTTTTATTGATCCTTTGAATGATATTAGCTATGATTACAGAAGGCAATATCTTCTATAATCTGTTTTACTTTTTGATATTCTAATGGAAAATTAATAAGTCTATTAAATGCTGCCATTTTTGTTGGATTTGATGGTTAGAGGAATTGTGAATGGCACATCCAGTATTAGTGCTTTTATGAAAGATACCAAAATTATGTTTGTTATTGGTAATTGAAACTGTTAAATCAAGATAATTTGGTCTATTATAGTCCTGCAATTCCACAGAAAATTACAAGCTTTTATTTAATGTATTATTTAAAGTCAAAAATTGATTGAGTTTTGTTTGTCTTTCCACAAAATTATAATATGATCCACATATCGATAGTGGTATACAATATGTCGTGTGTATTCTTTGTATTGTTCATGAAGAAATCTGCTAATAATGGGGATAGCGGTGAACCCTCTGCTAGACCTTTTTGTTGATCCCAAATTATGTTATATTACTCATATTCCGTTCGAGACATAGTTCTAGTAAATGTAAATATTCATCAATATAATCAAAGTGTAATTGTGTTGAATGTAATCTAGGTTGAATTAGAGAATAGATTTTTAAAATCTAAAGAGGCTAATAGTAGTAAAGCTGTTCCCTAGCCAAATCATAAGTGGGAAAATTAATAGAGGATACCACAAGTCTGATAGGTACCTGCCTGAGATCCAGAGTCTTGTGGATTTTCATCAAACCATATAATCTAGGAATAACAGGGTTATTTGGTATTAAATGTTTGCCTACATCCGTTGGTATAACAGTATTGCAGTTCTGAATCGTCTTCCTTACAAGATTTGTGAATAAATTGAGATTGAACTTATTTTGGATGATAAATTAACTTTCAGGAAATCCTATACCCTGGCAATATAGTCTTCTTTACAAATGGCGAATCCAGACTAAAATTAAGTGACAATAAGCTTCTTAAATGTGAGTACATTACATTTTACGTAGGATAAGATTCAAAATCTTCCTTGCATGCCTGACGATGGTCTTTGTCAACAAAGTCTGAAACATGTAGCGAAGAAAAAATAAATATACTGAGATCCAGAACTATTATTAAGTTAATAATAGCTAAAATCACAAATATATCACGAGCCACAATATTTATTTGTCACACCTTCCACCAAGCACCTATGAATCACTCGACAGGTCGCAACAACCAGGAAACGACAGTGGCCAGTTCCGAGCCGTCAAAAAGCTCTTTCCGGTAGACAGCTTCTTCGAGGGTCCCCTCCAGCAGGCCAGGGGCTCCCAGGACGGACGCAGTGCGACCTTAGTCTTGCTCCATATCTCTCGGACGCAACAATCGTAACAAAAAACTTTTGCAAATGTTGATATAGCGCCGGATTGCGGTAGGGGTGCGCAGATTAAAGATTGGTGACCGTGGAGTGCGGGTGTCTGTGCTGATAAAATTCTTGTCGTTTGTGTGGGTTTTTAGTGAATATGAAACAGTTCCAGGCAATTATAATGTAAGTAATTCACTTAGTTACTTCAAACTTGATAAATTTGACGGAATAATKGAATTTATATCTATAATCTTCGCGGGCTTAAGGTATATGTATGTATTCTCACTAATTATAAATCTGAAAACTTTACTTCATGTTTAAAATGTCTAGTAAATAGATAACGTGCTTTAGAGTTTTGATGGAAAAAAATCGTAAAGTCTGCTGTATTTTAGCATGCAAGACTTGTTTCCCTCGTTGTTCCATGTTGCATGGTAGAAGACAACTAACTATTCAATGCAAAAACGTAAAATCTACTTCCTTTAGTTCATCAACAAGTGTCAAGCAACGTTCAAATCTCAAATCGAATACTTTTCAAATTATTTACTATACAATATTTCGATAAGTACAAGACTTCTGAATCTGATCAAGCTAACCAGTCTGACGCTCAAATAACAATTTTTCCTAACGAGTGCGAAAAGTGCTACTTTCCCTTAGGCTACTACCGTGGACCCAAATAATGCCAGGAAATTGTAAGTTATGCGGACCTAACCAATGAGTTTTACTAAGTTAAAGTGGTAGTTTGTTTCAACACCTAAAACCTTCTTGAAACATAACTTCAAATCATTAGCTTTAAACACATATACATATGATAATTTTATATTAAAGTTAACGGAAATATAATAAGTGGGTAGATATTGATGGTGTATAGACACATTAAAACCATGAAAAATTTTAACCTACGAAAAACAGCATTTCCAATGGTTTTTAAACAAACTGAACAGCTTTTTATTTACATGCAAAACAAACGACATAGTTTGTTGCATCTGACTGGAGAACTTTATGGCTAAGAAAATATTGCCGGGCATCTAACCTGGACACCTTTTATATTCGTATTTTTCGATATAGTTTAACTATGCACAAGTAAGTGCGTCTGAAGGAACTTAATTCTACACTCGTTGATTAACCTGCAACTTTTCGCCTGCAGAAGATTGCACGTATACCACTTTCCCCATTACCAAGGCTGTTACCTCAAAGATCGCTTACACAATAAAGAATCGCGAAGAAAGTGGCGTTACGTAAAAGCATAATTAAAACATTTCAATATGAATGTCATCGGTGCAATGGGCAAATTGGTAAAAGTGTACACTAACGAAAGTAGACAGGAAGATAGGTGCAAATTTAACGGAATTTGTACTGCATATGAACAATAAATCTTCCAACAGTATGAAACGGTAACAAAATTTATGGCCACATAAATTAATTAGAGTACCAAATTACGCAGAGGCTAAGTAAGCTAAAAATTTAAACCGACTTTACCTGTAAGTAAAGGAGTTGCTTAGAGCTCCCAGCTTTTAAGCATGATATTTTCTTAGATAAAATATGATACTTTAGCCTGAAAAGATCAAATTTTCCTGTATCTTATCGATCTTATGCACAAATACACCACAAAAAAAGTTTATTAAAAAGGTAATAATTAAGCAATCGTTGTTATTATTATCGAAAATAAAACGTTCTGCCAATTATTTAGTGCACATTTTCTTGCAAGAGGTTGCATTCTATTCAGGTAACAATGGTAAAGTCACAAATGGCCTAAATTTAACATCCCTGCAAAGCAAAATGTTTATATCACATCGTTTGATTAGGCTACAGCTTTTTAAATGCATTTTTCGTTGGGAGCAACAATCTCATTCGTCCTCCAAAGCATTTAACACAGTCATCCGATAATATCTTAATCTAGCTTAAAACATACAAGAGTTGTGCAATAGTAATAAACGAAGATGGACGTGGAAAACAGCTAGCTATTTATGGTTACACCATAGCGTTTTATAGAACCATCTGAACAGGCCCGATGTCCATATAATTTGTGATATTATCATGCAATTGGAACCTTCACATGTCAAATATCCAGCTGCATAGGAGGAGGCCCTCGAAATAAGTAAAAAAATAAGCTGAATGATACAAAAAGTAACAAAAAATTCCTGTCACCTAAATTTGCAGCGCGTGAACCTTAGTACTGGTAATCTGATGTTTTTAGCACATTCTTCACTTCATTTATGAAGAAAAGTTCGCATCTTGTCCACCTAATATCACATAGGTCTTTAAGACGATCAACATGTACACTTTTTGCTTTCTATAAGAAATGTACCGTACTTGAAATGAAATGAAATTGACTATATTGAAAAATGCGATAGACTCTTTATCTGGAAACTCTTTCATACTTATTTGTCTATTTCGGGCTTCCAATGTATTTTTATATACACGTGAAGTAAAATACTTCACCTTCTGTATATATTTATAGTTTTCTTCGTTCATTCTTTCCAAATTCTTAAACTATCTCAGTTATTTCCTTATATTGTTGAATGTAAAGTATGGAGTGCCCAAGGGTCAATCTTGGGTCCATTGCTGTATGCTTTAAATTTAAGTTTAACACATCAATATCGTAAGGAAGATTTGTATACTGACAAGACTTAGGAGCTTTCCTATTTTGATCCGGATGATACTTTGAACGCTAATAGTTACCATACTAAACGAACAATTGCAATAATAAGACATGCATTGTTGAACCATCCCACAAAGGTCGTACAGTAATTTCTGTTTGGTTTCTGACAACTTAGAGCATGTCGTATAATTGGCATTAGTGCTAATGTGTAAATAATTTTGTCTTGTCACTGAAAGATATCAAAAAAGCCTTAGGTCTTAGATAAAAATTTGGGGTGCACGATTTCTTAGATATTAAGAGATAAGTTGAATATTATTATAACATTCTAGATTCAGGATTCAAAAACGCTCAATGAAATTTTGAATAGATTTAAACACTGTGTCTAGCAGTGATTAAATATATTGTATAAACGTAGTTTTATGTATTTCTCATGAGTGTCTATTAGTGTTTTGCCTTTCAACGTCAACAACTATAAATTAAAAAAATGACACTTGAATCAATATCATTAACCTTAATTTTATTGCAGTAAACATGTACAATAATGTACATGTACAATAATCATCAAAACTAATGCTACAGGAATTTACTTACATCTATAAACTATTCAGAACAGTACTTGTATTTTTCACTATTAACTATCTTTTTGTAAACAAAAATTCAACGGCAGTTAAGTGACTGAAATTTTGGACTGATGAGTTCTCGCTGAATTTTTGGAGGTTAGAAAAACCGTATCTGGCCAAATATTTTTAATGAATAACTAATAAAACCGTTGGACGATTTAACAAATTGGTCAACCTAGATGATATAAATTATCGTATTAAATTACCAAAAAAACGGGACTGTAAACATTTGTTAGACATCTGGAAAAGTCAGAGAATTGTTATGCATAATTCTTTTTTATTTCTAAGATTTCTCAAATTTCCTTTAAAGCAAGCACGTCAAATTTTACCAAAAATACGTTAACTTGAATGGCCTGAAGAAATAAAGTGGTTAGCAAAAAATGAGTATCCACAAAACAATTAGTTCTACAGATGAAACGTGTTCTTTGATTTTAACTACAAAACTAACCCAAGTAAGTAGTAATGCAATACGAGCACTGCATTTAATAAAAACGAATTTTTGTATATAATAAGGTGGAAATGTAATTTTTTATGAAATAGGACCCAAATACTTTACAGAAACGAAGAGTAGTGGGTCAACTGGTGGTGAAGAACTAAGAGTAATTGCTCAAAATTGTAATATAAATTTCGAGATAAATGTATTTACATTTGCTGTGATTTTTCTATTAACGTCAAAAACAAATTGAGAATTCTTACTGATGAGATGAAGCAATGCATTTTTTCAATTCCGCCACTGAAATGAAGAGAAACTGATCCAGTTCATCTATGGAACCACCAAAAAAAGACAAATATGTTTTGAAAATGTTGCTCAGTATGATTTTCTTTTCTACATTATTCATGAAAATTTCTGATAAAGTAGGAAATAAACACGACCTGAAAGTGGGGAATATAATTTATTTCAGTAAGTGAATTGGAGGTGAAAGGTAGATTCAAATACCAATTTTTGAGCAAAGGTAAAATTTTGTCCGTAGAGACATATTTTAATAATTATCTGTACATGACCAAAGGTTTAAAGCATAAAATATTCATTCGGTATCTCACGAATAACCAAAGATTATTAATTACAAATTATTTTAGAAGAGTTCGGCATAATTTTGCATACAACTCAAGAACTGTATTAATGTTATATTTAGTTGAAATTCAATAGAAAGTATGTTCAGTTCGTGATTCAAAAATGAAGCTAGAGTTAAATTATTCTATGTAAAATTAAATTTAAAATTGGAGTCATATTTGAAGTATCTTAGAGGTGAGACATTGAGTGAAATAGAGTTATCTCCTCTAAACTCGATTGTAAACTGTAATTATAAAAATATCGAAGAAAAAACTTTATGGCTTCACCGGCAACAAACCGCGACCAACKGAAAACATTCCCATTGCCCTGGAACAATAGCATCCTCCTTTCATTAACCTATTAATCGACATTTTTCAGCGGCTTCACGCTGTTTGAGCAAATTCGAACGATTTTTTGACAGAAAAACGCCAATGTCGCCTTGAAATAAAGGTTAAGAGCAACGTTTTAATTTCATGGCTCAAAGTCAACGTCCACGGTCCGAATCGAGAGTAAAATTGCGGAATTGTGTGGAAGCGTATAAAGAGTGAAAGCAMAGCAAGCTGCACCGCTATACGGCGTTGTGAAATTAGCTGGGAATTCAGAAGATCTCAGGAAGGTCATCAAAAAGCAAGAACTTACTTAGTACCATAAGAAGGAAAGAGTAGAACAAATAGAGTAGGCACAAGAGCCATCAATGTCTTCCAATTATGGATGATGTAACAATCCTAGCAAGATCAAAGATAGAGTTGCAAAGAGTATTAAAAAAAAGAAAAGAAAAGAGGACGGCTAGTAAAAGGTGATAAAAATATGCAGGGACATTAAATAGTTATTTGATATCAAAAAATGCTCCACATAATACTAAAATACATGATGAGCTCCTTCGTTAATTGTGTTTGTATTTTCTATTGCGAATTATGGTACATATTACCATAACAAAGCTTCTTTCTTTCAAAATTGATTTATGTCAGTGCCACTATTACCCTTTGTTTGTGGTGACTTTTATTACCCTTTATTTGTCTCTTACGTGTAAGTCGTTCAATTTCTAATATTTTGGTGTTATCAAAATTATAATTATGGTTTGTCTCATTTTCATGTTGTCATGTGCTGGTGGTATATATGGTAGTGTTAGATATATACGAGCTGTTATGTCTTTCGTAACTGTCAGTGTTTGCTTGTTATAAACTTTATCAGTGACTGATTTTGTTGTACTTGGATAATTATTATTTATTAGTATGGCCTTTGCGTTTGCGATAATTTTTATCTGCTTGATAGGTGGGTTAGTTTAATGGTCCTTTCTATAATTGCTTTAACTTCATTGATTTTGTGTGACAACTGACACCAAAAATTAAACACATAGTACAACCATACAATACAAAAATTACACATAAACCTATAAATTCCAATAATCAGTTTTATACAAAATTAAAAACGATATTACCCAAAAGAGTTATTACATATACAATACATTGCTCCAAAGTTTCCATACAACAATTTTTAATGTAAAAACCAAAGAAATAAAGCCGATAAGTAGTTAAAAATACAAGTTTGTTTTATTCATCACCACATCTGTACCAAAAAAGGATATACTTTGAAGGTACGTTGTTCTACATGACTTTGCTTTCTAGATTATTTATTAAAAATTCACCTAAAATAAGGGATGAAAACTAGAAATACAATTCATTATTAAACAGATAAATTATTTGTTGAATTACGATTTTAGGCAAAAACCAAAGAAATAAAACCGAAACGCATTAAAAATACAAGTTTTTTTTATTCAGAAGAAGGAACCGCAGTCCGCAAAAGAAAATACAAACACAGCTCAAATATATGTATACAGAACAATACTACCACCAACGGCGACATATTTATGTTAAACCTTTGAATGTTGAGGATACATATATATTGGAGGTATAGGAACGCAAAATACTTAAGAAAAAAGGTTTAGAGAGCGAGAAATGTGGGAACGAAGAAACTGTTTTGAATTGCAGGATTTGTATGAAAGCCCATCGAACACGGTCGTTAGGGCACGCACAAAATGTTGTGTTTAGGAACAATGTTAATAGAAGACTTTTTTTTTATTAAAAAATTGCCACATTGTTTAAAACCGTTTAGATTGTAGATTTACGCTAAGCCGTTAAATAATATAACTTAGAAAATTAGCAAGTATGTACCAAAATGTCGACTTTACCTTCGTTCTTTGCCTATTGGCTGTTAATCAGAATCTATCCTAGTTAAAAATTTTAAAAAAGTCTACTGTTGGCATCTACTCTATTTGGCAACCTTGTCGCATTCTAGCATGCGAGCTCACGATATCATAACGGGATATCAGAGCTGTTTTGCAACAGTGAAAGCTGGAAAGTCATTATATCCAGATTCAGTTAAGTAACTCGGACTGACATTGGTCAATAACATTGAGACAATCCAAAACAAGGAAGAAACGCTGCGCCGCAGGGGTCAAGACAGCGCTGTATAATAATTGAGTAATACGGCTAATTATCAATACAACACGAACATTCTCGGAAGTGTTCCTGAAAGCTGAAAGCTATGGAAATGTCCAATGTAGTAAAGATTTTTCCGGTTGCTCACAAATTAATTCGTAAAGTAGGAAAGAAGATTGCAGTTTCAGTAATCGAATGAGCTGCTGAAAACCTCAAGTAAAAGAAATTCAAACCAACCTGTAAAACCTTGATTATCATTTTTACTTATATCTGTCATATAATTCTCTCTCTGGACAAAATCATAAATATCTAATATTATAGGAATTTCAGTTTGTACCCATTCTAAGGCCCTTGAAAAAAAATATAGTTTGACAATTAACAACACAATCATATCGCTCCCTGAGATTTACATATTATATTATTAAATTACCTATATGTCTAGTAAAAGTCATACTACCGAAATGGGTGAGGCTCTATCAGTTTTTTGTAACTTATGCTGTTCCACAGAGATCCACACTAGATCTTCTACTTTGACGCTGCATAAATGAGTCCTTGCTAGTGCAATTCAGCATTGTAACTGCAACTTCTGTATACATAGTAGATGAAACCTAAGTTGCTGTCTCTTTTTATTGTAATAGAATAATATTATGGACATGAAAAGGAACCTTCTAGCAGACTTAGGGGCTCATTAGACCCATCAGTCTAAAATGTCGAAGTGGATTTGGACTCAAATCAAGTTTAACTTATGATCAAATGGATCAACCATTCCTTAAATTCATATAACTATGATCTCGATAAGAAATTACTTTTTACACCCCAGAATATCATATAATGATCAATTTGTCATTACATAAATCAAAACTCAAAGTATCCTTCACTATTTAGATTTAATTCCTACACTTCCAATAATTCTGATATAATATTCTAGCTGCAAAAGTGTTGTCGGTGGTAGTATGAGGTCTCCAACTTCTGTGGTCGTCTTTAATACTGGGCTAACGCTCTGGAACGCTTACTCCATCAAGTTACTGTTGAACTATCCACACACGACTTCTGGAAAGCTTGTAACGCATCGTGACGTGTTCCCTTGCATCAAATTACCCCGATTTGAGAATTTTTTACACATAAACTGAATATAGAGCTAAGTGATGTCCCAATCATAGACTTAAAATCCAACAGCACTTGTTTTTTCACCATCGCCAGCTAGATATGTGCAAGAATTATCACATGACCCTCGTAAGAGTTCGAGTAACGCAAAAAAAATAGATAACGTTAAATTGTAGTAGTAAGGGACTGCCCTGATAATACAAATATCTTATAAAATTTTAAGTTTCAACGTCGTTTCTCGAAGTTTTGCAATTAACCCCTATTTTAAATTTTGTAAGTTACTTTATCGACGCTTTATGTATTAATATTTGGTGCCAAAACGCAAAACGTACTCTGCCTTTTTGTTACTGCCCAATGTCTTCTACATATTTCTATATTAAATAAAATAGTAGTAAATCTCGCAAAAACATCAATGTTTAATAGAACCATCAGCTTGAACCTGCCAGAAAAAATATGCCCTCAATCAATCACACTGAAGTAGCATCGCTCTACAACCATCCCACTGAATAAATTACTGCCCTCGTTTGCTCACGTTACGTGATGCTATTCGCTCCGGGGTACGTTTGATATCTAAATTATTAGGTAACAACATCCGGACAGAAACAAAAGCCGGCGCCTCCTTTTGCTTTCATCGTCTTTCGCTGTGTCCCTTGCGGCTATGGGAGATGAATGATCACGGCTAGCATTGCGTGCTATGCGGTCCGTTGCGTAACCAAATCGGAGAGCACTAAGTGGTTTTGAAATAATGAGATGGGATAAACCGGAATTAAGCAAACTTAGCCTGAGATTAGATGGAATATTATAAATTCAGTGTAATTAATTTATGGTCTGGCAATGGATACTACTGTTTGATTCCAATAATTCAGCTAAAAGCAGTTTGCTTCTTTAAATTGATAATGATGTTTATTTAGTACATCTAGCTATACTCAACTTTTTGTGTTTATCGAGGATTTACAAGGGTTGTAGGTTGGGGGGGAGGTGAAAAATTTTGTTTCCTCTCAAGCTTGATCCATCAGTATCAGTATTATAGGTGCACCGTACATTCCAAACTCCATTTATGATTGTCATAGTGCATTTGCAAACTCAAATAATGCCCTCATGTTGCAGTTCATAAAACATTTATTTACAGAACTATTCTTGACTAAATAAATACATTCAATAAGGGTATATTTATTGATTATCTTGCTTAAGTGATGCTTTCATATAGTGTCCTAATAAGCATATACTTATATTCTGAAGCACTTCAGTATAGTCTTAAATTAACCTATCCTACTTACTTTCCAGATAGATAAAKATATAGATATCCCTCAAACGATTCTGGTTGAAATGCACAATATAACGTAGTAAAATATTTCAAAAACTTAATAACTTATCCAAAAATATATATCTTCATTTTATTATATATAAAGTTTTTTTACAAAAGGTGTACATAATATTGTAAACATAACCCAACTTTAATGTCTCTGAACCGAACTGATCTGAAAACAACTACGAAATGTATGGACCCACTTTTTTGCTATTATTATATATCACTACGATCCTAAAAACGAAGTATGCCTAGAATTCGATATCATCGCTATTTTTATCAAAGAATATGTCAGTTGTTTGAGATATGATCCGTCATTGCAGAAAGACTAGGTTGCTACTGGGAATTATTAAAAAAAAACGCTGCAAATTGAATCAATACTTCCACATCCAATTGTCATTGTTGTAAAACTGAGACAAAACTGAAACTAAGCGTAGCACTGTTTATGCATATGCAGTACACATGTTGATTATTTTGAGGCAGAGTTTTAATTAGGTTAATTAAATGCTAGTGCTCCAAGCGAATACGTTCAAATTATCTTTGCGAAAGGTAATTATAGTGAGTAAATTTGTCCATAAAGCACACACTATTAGCTGCGAGTTTGAAAACCTAAACGCATAATTTTGTCCGGCGCGAATTCTATTCAAGTATTGATTAATTGATTTTGTTCAATGTAAGAAACCAATCCATGTAAAGATTCGGATACCTTCAGTGTAATTAGCATTTGGTGACATTCCTAATGTAGCACACAACATCTGGCAATTAATTATCTTACTAGGAGCAAAAAGGAAGAATCCTCTATGTGTATATCTTCAGATAACAATACTAAAATAGCACTTCCTCTTCCGATAGCATTCGCATTAAAAGAATGGTTAGCAAAATACACATGCATACAATCTTCGCAGTAATCATTATCTAGTGATGGACAGAACTGCTACTGCAAGAAGTTACATAAGGAAATATTGCTGTCCATAGCAGTTTATTAACTATATGACCGTTGCTAAGTATTTAAAATAAATAGTTCGCTATAACTATTTATAATGATACAGTGCAATGAGACCCTGCTAAATAGATCCGTTATGAAATAAACAGAAAATGTTAAAACCCTAGTTCTGTACCCTGCTTTAAGTAAATAGCCGAATCCAATCTCGACTTCAGACATGAAACACATGGCTCTCAAGAAGTCAAGAACAATGAATTTCACCATTAATGACATTATACAAAAGTATTACCGCCAGATGTACCTTTCTCGAATGCAAACAGTTAAATAATGTCAGTTCATAATCCTGTTATGTGTAAATACCGTGTTCCGAATGAACAAGAATCCTCAGAGGCTTTTACAAAGAGACTTTATATTACTAAAATAGATGTCACTTCAGAATTCTAAGTATATGAACATCATTAATATTATAATAATTGAATACCGGCTGCTTTATGGAAAAAGACATAGCAGCTCACTTAGAGGTACTCAAGCTGAAGACAGAACCACTGAAATATTCCAAACAAGTCACACATGGAACAGAGCATGGAATTCAGCTCACGAAAAATTTTCAAATCATAAGCATATTGGGACTGGTTAATAGTTATGAGAATTGAAATATCATTAACAAATAAAGGAAGCAAAAATTGCTAGTGTGGCATATAAGTACATTAGCTGACCTTCAAACGCATGCTATACATATGTAACTAAATCAGGAGAACCAGCAGCAAAACCCCTAAATTTTTCAATTAGGATAACATATTTAGTAATACACTGCTGAAATGCATGTCTATGCTGTGCTGTCCACACCTCAACCAACTGCAGATAGTACTATTTCGCTCTCATTACAGCTCATCAGTGCAGTTCAGGTCTAGTGTAGACAACACGGCATAGAACTGGCTTTGCTTATATACCAAAGCAATGGTATGATGAAAGTAAGAATTTAGGATGGCAATGCCATCTGTCAGTATTATACTGACATGATGACAAAGCCACCTAGCTGCCTTAACGGGAACTACTTCCTAAAGGAAGTTATTAAAGGAAAGAATTGCCATCCTAAATTCTTACATACACTGCTGAAGTTAGTACAAATTACATCAGCAATTCATCTTTCCCAAAAAAGTAATGTTGATGAGGAAAAATGCACTTCTTAACATCCTAGAATAGATATGTCTATATATTAGAGCTTTTTTGCATAATTACGAAGTATAGATAGGCCTATAATTTATAATATCTGGTTTGACACATGTTTTAAAAACAAGTTTCACAAGTTTTCAAACATCAGAAAATGTGAGCACACTAAACTTAAATTAAAGATATAGCATAAAGGACATAGGCAAAAGCGGGTATATTAGTATTTTTTGTTCCTCTCAATGGCGCAAAAATCTGTGATTCTTTTCAGGGTCAACTTAGATTGATCTAGCCCACCAAGTGTTAAATTATTAGGTAGATAACCATGAGAACTAGCTTCCATTAAAATACTTCAAAAAAAGTGCAAAGGTATCAACGACTTCCTAGCTTCTAGTGATCCTTAGGTGTATAAGTAACCAGAATCGGCAGGCACTGAGTTGCTTATTTAGTAAGATTTTTGTACAGACAAATTACTACTTTGAATTCATTTGATTATCAAATAGGTATTATAATAGCCTCGACTGACTTTGAGCATTAACTTTTTTGCGTCGTTAAGAATAAAAACACTCCATCCACTAATAGCAATAAATCGATTCAAGAAGTTGAAGCAACTTTCTATTTGTAAAAAGTCATAGTTGTAGACATAGGAATCACATACCTTACTGCCTACTAGAAATTCCACAATCTACTTAAATATAACGAGTGATTTCCAAATAACAAAAGTGAATTTGATAACATACTAAGATATGTTAAAGACATCGGTTTTAACAGCAATGAAAACTGCACTAAAACTTGATCAGGATACAATCCCAGCAGGTCTTTCCAAATTATATTGTGTATCTTCGTTTTTGTACGACCACGCTATCTCCGATTGTTTACCACACTTAGTTTAAGAACAATATGTTATATTTACCGATTGCCCAGAAAACCGCGTCAGTAAGTAATAACTCAAATGTTCTGCTATCTACTTATATGTAATAAAATGAAATGTATAATTATTATTCCTAATACGAAAGACAGACTTATTGGTTAGTATCGCAGTATAAAGAATATTGACAGAAAGTTCAAAATACGAGATAGCAGAACCTAAAGCAATGTTGGCAGATGGCTTATCGTTATACATTTTTTTTCAAAATATTCTAATTTATTTTGAATAGATTTATCCAGCAACAGCCAAAGAATGCCAACCACCGTGTCCTTTTTTTCACTGGATTTTTTTATCAAACATTTACCCACCATAGCAATATCTACCATTACGATAGTTTAAGAACAAATGCTAAAATTGAGTATGAGTTGGTCGAAGTTTTATATAATTTAGAATGATTTGCAAATAATAAATTTATTCATTTTCCTTATTTATAACAGTAAATGAGCGTTGTACAGGTGTTTTGGTATTCGAAATTTTCACAATTATGTATGTATCACGATTATCGATATCTTGAATGTGCATATTAGACTACAATATTTGCCATTACGATAGTTTAAGAACAAATGCTAAAACTGAGTATGAGTTGGTCCAACTTTTATATAATTTAGAATGATTTGCAAATATTGAACTTATTCATCTTCCTTATTTGTAACGCTTAATATCATCGCGGCCCAAATGTGTTTAGAAACTGCATTTAAGCTTTTACTACTAAAAAGTATTAACGCACCTTAGGATTGTAAAATGTTTCATCTGGTGCTTATATTAAAAATTTGGTCATATTTTCTTTGTTAAAACACTGGCTTTTTAGGTCTCTGTACAATATTTTTCCTCCTAAGACATGCAATCAGCGAATAAAATTTAGAAATGTCCATACAATCGTATAAGAAGATTGTTTCTTTTGACATAAAATACGCCCATAGACTGCCAGGTTTCTTTGCACAAAGTATGCCAACAAGAATTTTTCATTTATGCTTTTCCCATAATATTCTTTAAACCACTTTTTGAAACTATTACACAAATCTTAGCAACGTGCTTAGATTTTTCAGGAAACACTAAAAAACATCCTATGCCCCAGGTTTCTTCAATATCTGAATTATTTTCGTTTTCTAATTCGCTTTTGCTCATATAAGCTTCTCAACACAGTAAGGAGTTTTCAGATCTCTTTACTGTTAGATAATACTTTCTCGGAAAGATCGCTGGTTCTTGAAAACACTGACAAAAAGTTATAAGTCTGACGTTTCGATTACACCTGTCACATAAGGCAAACTCAACTTCAATTAACTTTGTCCTGGCTGAAAATTTATTTGATTTTGATGAGCACTTTTATTAAAACTGACCAAATATTCTTACCGCTATAACCATTTCTCACTAGCGCTGATTTAAGATGCTATATTTCTTTTTGTAAAGAACTTTTGTCTGAAATCATTTGTGCTCTAACAAATAACGTCCTCATAAGACTATTCTTTTGAGAGGGAGGGTGGCAGGATGTGGCTTGTAAATATCTGTCTGTGTGTGTTGGTTTTCTGTAAACTTTGTGTCCTAACTGCCCAGTGTTTATTCTGTAAATTTGGACATCCAAGAAAGGTAAACTACCATTGCTTTCTAATTCCATAGTAAATTTTATGTCAGGATTTTGACTGTTCAAATAATTTAGAAACCCACCCAACTCTTCTATATCGTGGGGCCAAATAACAAAAGTGTCATCTACGTACCTATACCAACATTTTGGCTTAAACTGAAAACTGTTTATCGCTACCTGTTCAAAATTTTCCATAAACAAATTGGCTACTACAGGACTTAGAGGTGAACCCATTGCACAACCTGATTTTTGTTCATAAAAATTATCGCTCCATAGGAAATAAGTTGATTTTAAACAATGTTTAGATAATCTGGCTATCGTATCATCTAAGGAATCGTTATTAAGTTTGGATTTGCTGATATCTATCGTTTCAGGGATGGGTACTTTAGTAAATAAAGAAATCACGTCAAAACTAACCAAAATATCACCTTCTAAAATACTTAACCCTTTTATAATATCAATAAAGTCTGAATAATTATTGATGAAAATACTGTTTTTTTTCCTACATAAGGTTTTAAACAGTTAGCACAAAATTTTGCCAATTATATTGTATGCAAATAATGCTTAATAATGGGAAACCAATTAATATTTTAGAAAAGCATAAATTCAGTAGTTAACAAGATGAGTAAAAAATAATGCGCAGTTTCTTAACGAACTGAAGAAATCTTTATATTTAGGGCACTAGCATACAACAAAAAGGACGACAGAAACTATTATTGCAATTTCCAATTGCAACACAGAAAATATCTAATAGAAACCCATCACTATAGCGAATCCCGAGCTAACGAAAGACTACGGAACTGAGCTCGCAGTTTTCACTTTCCTTCGTCAAGACAACTAAATGCTCCTTTTACTGGCATCCCACACGGCCTGATCAAATAGTAGCAACGGCGTTTTATTCGCGCTTAAACGTTCTACAGAAATCCCTCCGCTTACCCGATATGTGTGCCAATAAGCTGGACCCAGAATTTAGTTTGTTGGGTAATCGCTAGCAGAAATGTTGAGTGAAGTGTTGCGACAGACGAAATAATAAGAAAGTGTGCAATATGTCACTCGTTATCGAAGAAGCGAAGTGTGTTAGTGTTATGGCTGGTTTGGTGAATTGTATTCGTGTAAGTTTGTAATTTGGTAATTTGGAATGTCGAAAAAGTGTCAGGTCGAAAATTTCCACTGGAACAAGCACATGAAAATACGTCAAAACACTAGTAAGAATCTCAAGTTACTAAATATTTTAACCAACTGTCTACACATTTTTAATTAGCTAATAACAGCAACTTGTTTTTTTCCGTTTTTCTCTCTTAAACAATTGACTTGATAATTTCGAACATTCAGAAAAGAATTAATACAATAGTTTAGCACGATTTTTGTTTTGACGAATAATTAACACCCAAAAATTATTCGACGGAGAAAATAGCATGGTACTAAAAACAAAACACTAATAACCTCCCAAAAATGTCATAGATTTCTGTATTGAAAGCAATTAAATTACATGTAATATAAGAGAATGGAAAACCCACCATATTTGTTTAATTTAATAATGTACAATTATTTTTTGACCTAAAAGCCTAAACAAAAAAAGAACAGTAATTTACTGCATTACTAAGTAGAAATAATAGTGAAATTTGCAATTAATTAACTTAGCTTAATGTAATTTTCACATAAATACAGTTTTGTACAGCTTCAAAATTCGTTGAAAAAAACCGTTAATGGCTAATGGCTTGCAGCAAAAAATTTGTTAGAGCTACACGAACTTCACACTAAGTTAATTATTAAAATCTTCAAACAGAGAATTACATATTTATAGATCTAAAGAAAGCAATATACGCACGTTTAGACTTAAAACAGTGTATAATACATTAGAAATCAATTATTTATAAAAGCTATTTTTTCTTTTAGGATTAAATATCGAAGCACCAAAGTTATTTTACTTATAATAATTACTTACAAGTGTTTTAGAGTATTGCAGCAAATACTGCATCAATATGATCCAAATGTAAGATAACACAAGAAGCGCATCTAGATCTTAACACCCAATAATATCTTTCTATCTTTCTAAATTACATCCTTATACGTCACTATATTATGACAACTATCAGTCAATAAATTTAAATAATTGAAAAAAGTGGAACAATCGATTAGAATGTCATCTAATAATACTTTTAATTTTCACATATTATATAGTTAATATATTAAGTCTGTAAACGTGAAAGATACATTTATTTAGGAAAAACTAAAATATTTCAATAAATCATCTGCTGCAGTAAATAAAACAGGAGATGAAATAATTATACCATAATTATAGCAAATTAAAGCCGGCTATAATAGCAGACTGAGTAACGTAAACCAGCTTCACTACACTAACCCGATTATTAAATTAAAGGTATCCATTATGTTACTTCACAATTAGTGAGAATTGACTGATCATTTTATTAGATCAACTAAACAAACATAAAGTATATTCTGCTCTTACAGAAAACACCCAGGAGTAATACTCCCAAAATAGTTTATAAATGCAGCATGCATGAATTACAAAAAAAAACCTTTGAATAATCGTACTTCCATTGCATACAAAATTTTTCAAAATGAATACATGAAAATGGACCATTTACCAACTAAACCAAAACAACGCAATGTAGTCTCGGATTTTTTTATCAAGCTTTTATTCAAAATTCAAGACCCTTGAGATCATATACCGCGTGTTAGATTAAGTGTGAACATCGGTCTTTTTTCAGAATTAGTTTACTGTAGAAAGTCAGCAAAATAAATCTAATAACTAATGTGATATTGACGAATTTTTAGGGAATAGTTTCAATTTTAGAAACCACCCTAAGAAGGAGAATGGAGAGACAGAAATCATTATAATTAATAAACGATTGTAGTTATTAACCGTTAATTTACGGATAATATTTAAATAGAATGTCTTTTATCTCATGTCTAGCTTTCTGAGATTTCTGAATCTTTCTTCAGGGCCTATAATCTTTTAGTAAACAGTTTTACTACAAACAGAGCATAACAAACCGTATCCTAAGTAAAAGAAATAAGACTAATAATTGTAGGTAAATTAAACTACTATAACTATTAATAACTATAAACAATGTTGACAAATATCAAGATTTTTTTCTAAATTAAATATCTGATTGAAAATTATATGAAACTGTTAAACAATCACAATTAGATTTGTAGTCAAACTCAAAACAATAATTGAGTATCACAAATATTGTTTAATTATATTCAACATCTCCTTTGTGTTCTTTAATTCTGTCAACTGAGTGTCTTGAAGTTTAGCCAATATATATTGATTGACAGTTACTACATTTTAATAAATAATCCAAATATCTTAATTGTTAAATCAGATAAAGGTAATGTAACTAGAGCTATAACTAGAACTTTATATTTAGAGAAATCCCTTGAAAACAAGACTAATAAAATTATCAAAAAGTTAAAAGATGATTTCCTTGTCAGATAGCTTTTATTTGGAAAGTGTTGATTTAAGCATCCCTCAAGCTTGCAAGGGGAATATTGTCTAACAGTTCCGTTGTCGTTATCGCGCTTTAGTGACATGCTGATTTCTATCTGACCAATGGTCGTTATTACATTTGAAAATAACATGTGGCACTCGTCAGATCAAATTATGTTCCTTCCAAAATTACAATTACAAAAAAAGTTAGAAGACCGAAAATACTCCTAAATAGCAACAAAGTAAGTAAAAAAATTGTATTTGTCATTAGATGTCCAGTAGATGAGAAAGATATATGGTTAATAACGTGTCTGATTTGGAGTTGTTTCCTGACGTATCGCAATAGTGAGGACTAGGCATTTCAGAACTAAATAATTTATTCTGGAAGAAGCAAGAAGGTATAGCTTTCTCTTTAACTGTATGAATTACAATTATCCAACTACACTTCAGTTGCAATACAATCACTTTAAATGTAAAATTATTTATCATTTATAGTAAAACTCACCGCTTTAAATCCACTCTCATTTTTTATGCATACAAACCGTTGGTACATACCTGCAACAAAAAAGACAATGGAATTAGTGACGTCAAAAAAACTTTGTGAATGTCATAATTTCTAATTTATCATTACTAAAACAGCTTTTGTTTCAGGGTACACCACGCTTAAACCTTCCCACCCCTTCGGAAAGAGGTAATGCATTTAGGAACCCGGTCGCAAGACGAAAGAAGCAACTATAGAACATCGAGGCATATAATGAAAAATCGCCCCTCCCGACTAACGCAAGAAGAATCACCGATTAAATCGCTCAAAATCTAGTCACAACATCAACAATGGCGCTCGAAACGATCTTCATCACCACCGCTCTCAGCACCATCAGTCTGGTCGGCAGAACCTTGTGGATCATCCCACTTCTGATAGCGGGGATCAACTATTTCAATTACAATAATCTCGATCCCGAAGCACCAGTGATAGACCAACAGGATCTTTATCGCGAATACGACTTCGTCATAATTGGGGGAGGCTCGGCGGGAGCTGTGTTAGCGAACAGACTAACGGAGATACCTTCCTGGAAGGTGCTGCTACTGGAGGCAGGGCCTGACGAAAACGAGATCAGCGACGTTCCTTCTTTGGCGGCTTATCTTCAGCTTACCAGATTGGACTGGCAGTACAAGACAGAACCCACTGGTAGGGCTTGTCTCGGGATGGTAGGAGGCAGATGTAACTGGCCAAGAGGGAAGGTTCTTGGTGGATCTAGCACGTTGAACTACATGATCTATGTGAGAGGAAACAAAAACGATTACGACACCTGGGAAAGAATGGGCAATCCTGGGTGGGGTTACGACGACGTTCTTCCCTATTTCATCAAATCCGAGGACAACAGGAATCCTTACTTGGCTAATAACAGGTATCATGGAAAGGGAGGGTTACAAACTGTTCAGGAATCACCGTGGAGGTCTCCTTTGGTACTGGGATTCATTCAAGCGGGAAAGGAACTTGGATATCCCAACCAAGATATCAATGGTATGTAACATGCTTAAGCAATAAACTACATAAGACTGATAATTTTTAGGAGTTCTAGATTTTAATTTGCTAAATAAATTATATCCCCTTTTAACATTTCTATTTGCAATTTATTAATTTTTGTTAGTCCTATAATATTTGGAAGAGACCCAAATTTATCTAAATCTTTAACTCTTGTGTCTTGTACTATTACATTATCTTGAATAATTTGATGTTCCAAATTGTTGTTAGCAGTTGAAAATAGAATTTTGTTAACTAAACCCCTACGATATTTATTCTATAATAATAAATTTTGCAATTTTTTTTTAAATTTTTATTTAAGAAATTTGGGTGTGGTGTAATTTGAATTCTTTCTTTCATCTGTCTTATAAAATATTATTTTATTTTAATAGAATGATGAGACAAGAAATTTATATATTTACCGGAAGCTGCAGGTTTCTGGTACTCGTACAATTTTGTTATTATGTTGTATGACCATAGTATTCAAAAAAGGTACGCCACTATCAACATCTCTCACTATTGTAAATTTTTATATGTTCCTTGAATGAATTTAAAGTAGTTTGAATTTAGTCTATGCAGTCTGTTGGTATTACTAAAATAATATCATCTACATTYTTTTATTAAACATAATATTAAAAGGTAATTTTGGTATGCACACATCAAGAAGAAAATCCATAACATATTGAGCTAAAATCGAACCAAAAACTTGCTTGTGATAAATTATATGTAAAATAATTATTTTATAAAACAAAAACAGTTTTTTTTCTTATTGTTACTATTAATTTTGGGCATTGAAAATCACATCTAATGATATAATTTCTTGATTTGGAGGTATTACTACATTTTTAACAAACTCTACGAAGGCAAATGTATCTGCTATGTAGTACTTGTTATTTTGGTTATAGGCCGWCGTTGGAATATCACATAACAATTGTGCAATGTGGGACCTTGGGTATTGTATACTAGATACTATCGGTCTTAATGGTATATTAGGTTTATGTATTGTTGGGTTTCCGTATATTTTAGGACTCCCTGAATCATAAATTTTATGTTTCTTTGCTTCTTCTTTGGTTAAATATTCTACTCTTTTTAATTGTTTGAAAAAGTCATTACATTTTGTTTGGATTGTACCAGTTGGGTCATTTTTCAATACCACAAAATTATTAGTATCTGACAACAGTTCCATCATTTCTTCTTTATATTGTTCTTTCTGCATTACTACAGTTACCCCTCCCGTATCACTATGTAATACTACAATGTTTCAAGGGTCGTTTACCTGTTTATTCTTGTGTATATAGTTAGTAATTGTACTAGTTAATTTGGCTCTGTGTTCTTCTCTAATTAGGGCAAGAAAATTTTCTATATCTGCTACCAATTTGCCTATATAAATAAATATCTTTACTGCTGTCTTGAAACAAAATTTGGACCAAGGGCTAATACTGTTTTAACGTTTTCTGGTATTTCAGTATTTGACAAATTAGTAAACCATTTATTAGGTGTACAAAATTGTAAGTTATGACTTTGCTGTAGTTTTTCAAATCTGTTTATGTTATTAGTTTTCGTGAATTATGTGATATGGCAGAATTTGTTGCAATATTGAAACTGTATCTATTCTAAGTATTGAATTTTGATATTTTAATCCTCAAATCCGCGATTTTCTTTTGCATGCGTTGGTTTTCCTCTTCAAATCGTCTATGTGGGTTCTTCAAACTGTTAAATTATTTGACTAGGGACTATACCATGATTATTACATTTGTCTTGGTGAGATTGACCATCCTTTTATTTAATTTACTCCATTGCCTAAGTCCGTTCACTGTTTGTATTCCATATCTCGATTTTATGTATTGATAGAAACCCATCTGTGATAATTTAAATGAAGTAGCGGTGGTAGTTATCAATGTTTATAGTTATTTTGGGGTTTATTCGACCTTAGCTTAACTGAAAGAATACTCTTTTTTCCAATGTGAAGCTGTCGACTATATTCAAATAGTTATTTATATTATGTAGTAGTTGGTCATATTGATGTATTGATAGTATTGTTTTGTAATCTTGAAATTGTTTTAAATTTTAATTTGACAGAATTTGAATTACAAAAATGTGTTACATTTTTCATCATTTTTGAACTGAAGTTTTCTTTACTAAACCACTAGGGAATGCCGCCATGACATGACAGTAATGGCGACAAGACAGCTTCCTGAGCATAGTCTTTGATGACTACGCTTTCTCCAGTTAAATGTTCCAGAGAAGTCTTGACAACTCTGATTCTAAACAGGGAGTCAATACACCCTGTCAAAAAAGTGTCTTTCTGCAGTTCTCTTTATGGAGTCAAATTGCTGTCAAAAACATCCTCAATGTCAAGAAAATTGCAGGTGCATTTCTTGTTGCTAGTAGAACTTTTCAATTTTGCGGGTTAGTTCATATAAAACCAACTGACAGGATTTTCCTGTTTGGTAAGCAAACTGGTTTGCGTGCGAACTAATTTATCAAAGCCTTCAAGAGCAATTATGTTAAGCTGATGGGCCTGAAAGCTTTAGTCTGGGCGTAAGAGCTTCGTTCAGGTCTTGGTATAAACGTTACCTTATGTAAAAAATGCAAAGGTGTCGCCAATTCCTCAGGTCAACATAACAAGGTATATTCCTTCAGTTCCAGAAACTTATATCACTTTGTTCGACAATACCCAATATTTCTTTCAGTTTATCGAAATCAAATATAATTTTTCTGGCTTTTGTAGTTTTTCCATTATGGTTAGCTTTAGATCTTTTTTTATTCCCCGAGTTGATACAGTTTATTATACATTTTAGTCTAATTTTTATTGACTATAAAATACCAACATTCTTTTAAAGTTTCCAGTTCAAAAATTGAACGAAAAGCAAAATGTGTGCAGGAAGTGCGTTATATATCAATATCAGAAAACTTCTGAGCAATTAAATAATTAATAATGTTGAAAAATTTCTTACCTAGAAATGTTTAAATCTAGAAGAGTACTAAATTATACCTGGCCTCTAAAGCACCGTACTTGGTAGATATCCAGTAACATATAATATTAATGGTATACCCACTTAGTGCTACTCTCCATGTGACGTCATATGTGTGACGAATGAAGTAAAGCAGCGATCTAGCGTATCTTCATGCACTGTAAGAACCTTTGCTTTTTTGCAGGCGAAGAACAATACGGTTTTATGATAGCCCAAGGTACAATCCGAAGAGGATCGCGTTGCTCCACCAACAAAGCTTTCTTGAAACCCATCAGGCTCCGTAAAAACTTACACACTGCGTTGAACAGCTTCGTCACCAGAATTCTGATAAACCCGACGACGATGCGAGCATATGGAGTTGAATTCTTCAGGAACGGACGAAAACAGGTCGTCCTGGCAAGGAAGGAAGTCATCTTATCAGCTGGTTCTATTAACTCACCGCAACTGATGATGCTTTCCGGTCTGGGGCCGAGGTATCATTTAGAAGAAGTGGGCATTCCCGTTTTGAAGGATCTCCCAGGGGTTGGAGGGAACTTACAGGATCACGTGGGAATGGGAGGCCTGACGTTTTTGATTGATAAACCAGTTTCTATAGTTCAGGATCGTTTCCAAGCATTCCCTATGACTATGGAGTACGTAATTAACGAGCGTGGGCCGATGACTACTATTGGTGGGGTGGAAGGGGTGGCATTTGTTGACACTTACTTGTCGAACAGATCGTGGCCTGACATACAATTCCACATGGCTCCGGCTAGCATCAATTCGGACGCGGGGCAAAAAGTTCGAAACGTTCTAGGGATAACCGAAGAACTATACGATGTGGTGTACAGACCCATAGCGAACAAAGACGCTTGGACCATAATGCCTTTGTTGCTCCGTCCAAGATCGAAGGGGACGATACGTCTTCGCAGCAAGAMTCCCTTCGAATACCCCTTGATCGACGCCAACTATTTTGATGACCCCATCGACGTCCAGACTTTGGTTGAGGGAATAAAAATAGCCTTAAGAGTCAGCGAAGGTGAAGCGATGAAGCAATTCGGAAGCAGATTACACAGAACGCCACTCCCAAACTGCAGACACATAAAGTTTGGGACTGACGCTTATTGGGAGTGTCATATGCGGACGATTTCCATGACCATTTACCATCCCATTGGGACTTGTAAGATGGGGCCGCAATGGGATGATGAGGCAGTGGTAGATCCGCGATTGAGGGTGTACGGGGTAAAAGGACTTAGAGTAGTTGATGCTTCTGTCATGCCGACGATTCCTAGCGGAAATACGAACGCTCCTGTCATTATGGTGGCCGAAAAAGCTGCCGATATAATCAAGGAGGACTGGCATAGGTCTAGTCTATGAATTTGCTTGAATAGAAAATCGTGAGTGATAGTGTGGTGAATGTTGGGTACATTAGAACTGCTTTGTTAGTTTGTTTCTTCTTCATAATGTTTCTTTTCTTATTTATTTTCGATCTGCCAGTGCCATTATGTGCAGAAAGACGTTTAAAGATGTGTATATATTTGTGAATTTTATGTGTAATCTATGTAAAATACCTCGAAACAACTGTAACGTATGCTTGTATATATAAATGATTACATGACAGTATTTGTGAACTTTGCCAATTGATGTGTGTGAAAGAAACTTATGAAGATTTGTACAGAAAAGCGATGTTAAATATGTACATAGTTGTTAAATAAATTGACTTGTTGCAAATACGAAATGAGTTTTCGTTTACAGAAAAAGGGTTTCTTTGGTTACTTTGCAAAGAGTACGTACCTATAATAAGCACATATATCTACTAAACACCTTAATGACAGAAACAATTGGATACTTCACTTAAAAAGAATGCTACTTGACTGCAACATTGCTGTACTTATATTAAGTATCAAATGTTCTTTCTTTCGATATTTCCTTGTTTTGTCCATTTAGAATTTGCTTGACATAAGAGAATGTGTATTTATTCTAAACGCAATATGTTGCAAATATGGGAATTCATATCATTAAATGAAATCACTGCTGGTTTAATTCAAATATGCTATTGTTTGAATCAAAATGTTTAGTTGGGAAAAAATATCAAGCTGAAGGCAACTCCTTTTTTATTTCAATCAAACACATCTCTCTGTGTACAATAGAAACTAGGCAACCCAATATATACTGCAGCACAGTAGGCAACGAACAGAAACAGTTATTAAAGACTTGTTTTCAAAGGAGAACTCGTAAAATTAAATTACAGGCACTTTAAATATAAAACAAATGCTCCTATGTTGACATGAAAAGATATGAATGATTTGATAATTAATCAAACTATCACCTATATGTTTCATATTAGTATTGTACCTACTCTATTGCAAAATTAATGGAAAAATAACAGCCAAAAACTCTCGGATATAGTAGCAATCTTCAGTACCTCTTCCATTAACACACAGTAGAAGTGACAAGATTATTTAATATTATATATTATTATTTTAATTTTAAACGATAATTTGCTTACATATGAGAGGAAAAAACGTGTCTATAGCATTTGTAACACTGAAATAGGTCAATAATTAAACCTTAGTTGAACTTAGATAAAAATGTTTCGAATGAAAGTTGTATAAAGGTAAATGCTGTATTTGACGAAAATATTTTCAAAGATGGATGCTAGTTTGTTAGTACAATGTACATTGATTGTAGTATATGAAGTTTCTGGCATCCGCCACCAACAATTTTTGAAAATTCGCCAAACCTCATTCGAGGCTAACGTAATATTATATTTCTCAAAAGCCGGCGGTGGCAGATACCAACAACTCTACATAGGCAACAAAATAGGGCGTTCATTAAAAAAACATAGTTATTTATGTATGAATTAGTAAATATTCGGATCCATAAATTTATGTTTCAATTATATATAAGGGGTAACAATTAATTTAAAAAAAATTAATATCATCGAATGTCACAAAAATTTCATTCCAACAGAGAAACAATACAAGTGCTGAAGACGTTTTCTCTTTTTCCTAGAAAAATAAAGTTGATCACAGTTCTTCTGTAATTTTTAAGATGATAAAAGTTTAAAAGAGAACACACGTGATGGAATGTTGCCATATCTACTGGAACAACGACGTGAGATTCGTATTTAGCTCTTAAATAACCCGCTAATTTTAACAGCAAAGTCAAAAGTGTAAACTAAAAATCCCTTTCCCACACCACGCAGCAGTATTTAACTGTTCTTACTGTTTTAATTCAGTTGCACTTGTTAAGCCAGCGAAGAGGGCCGCGTGCATCTACATAAACAGAACAGATTTCGAAAAAAGCAAAATAATTAGACAATGGCTTTGCTTCGTCAAAAATAGACAAAATGCAATACATAAAAAATAGCAAAAAAAGTGATAGGAATTCATTTAGAACACCGTAAAATTATACCCTACGTGAATCATACATGTTTGCCAAAATTTAATAAAACAAAGCGCGTCATCTATATCTATTTTGGCATATACGTATATGGTTTTATATAATATAAAAATCCTCCATGCCGTTTAAAGCTGTTTAAGATTGGAATCATAGAAAACATACATAATTTAAGATGTACTTAGACGACTCACATAATCGGATTTACAATGACAGTAGGATTTTCATAATATAGTGTTAGAGGAACCTGTGAATAAATTCTCGAATACCTTGAAGTCTCGTAATTTATAAAATATTTAGTAATAGTAAGATAATATTTTTTCGGAAAGATCGCTGTCTCTTGAACACACTGACAAAAAGTTATTAGTCTGACGTTTCGATTACATCTGTAATCTTTGTCAAAGACGAAGAACCTCAAAATTTACCTAACACCAGTTCAAACAAAATTTTGAAAATAAATAAACTAATCCCCAAGGTAGCGAGACGTCATAGAAATAACGTGCCAACCTGATAAAAAAGAACCTAACGACGAAAAAGGAACTACGTACCTACTAGATATACATGAACTACTTGGTAAAAGATAACTACAAAATAGCCTTCCAAATGTCACCTAACTCATAACTTCCACAATCCCTATTAAAATTATTAATATATTTCTACAAATTTCTATAGCTTCTTTTATTAAACGTTTGTGATAATATTTTTCTCTATGTAATATTTTTATATTATTAAAGTCATTCATGTGTTTAGTCAAATATGAGTGTTCAGCTACGGAAGATTTATCTATCTGTTACAGCCCAGTAGCACGTATGTGTTCTTTCAAACGCGTAGCTACTTTTCTTTTAGTTTGACCTATGTATGTAATACTTCACCTTCAGTCTCTAAATGTACTTTATCTTTACTAGAACTAAAAATTTTATCTAAATTATTATATGTACTATTAACAACTTAAATATCGTGTTTTCTAAGTATCCTCTTTAATTTTTCCGAGAGTCTTGTACATAAGACAAACTCAACTTCAATTTACTTTGTCCTGGCTGAAAATTTATTTGATTTAAATGAGCACTTTTATTAAAAACTGACCAAATATTCTTATTGCTATAACCAGAAAAAGATCAGTACAGCATGTACTCTCTTATGTATCGCCTTTAGAATAATAAGCTATTATATGTTCCCATACATTATATGAAACTACTTATTAGTAGAAAAAAATAGGGTAGAGAGTACTCTCAAACAAATGCACTACTTCTAAACTTGTATTCTCGCGTTTACCTTTTGTATGGCTCTGTACATTGTAACTATAGCAATAATAGAATTTACAATCATATAATCCGTTATAGTAATGTTATAGTATGTCGTGTAAGATATCGACATATTATGTTAAATGCTATTAATCTCTCTCTCAAATTAAAAGCGTAACCGAACCGAATAATCGTTTTGTACGTGCCACACGTCAAGAACATTATGTTTACAAACTACTTTTACGATAAATTCTTATAGTATCTTAATGCACTTTGAACGACTTCGTTAATACGTTCTATCAAAGTTCCATTTTTGAGAGATTGTATTCTAAAAATAACGTGTTACATAAAAGCAGGGAAGTAAAGGAGTTTTAATGAATATATTTTTGCGTAATTATCACTAAAACATCAGACGATTTCTATGCAATAAAACTAAGAATCCAAAATATAACAAAAAGTAATATATAAGATAATAATCTTATTTAATAAAACCTTGTGTCTGTCATTTAAATCGCTGTTGACATTAACTTACAGATTGTCCATTATTTATATTGTGATAATTAAAATAATTAATTACAGCGCCAAAACAAAAAAAAAGGTACTGCTTATAATATTGCCGTGAAGTATTAATAAAAATCTCTAAAGTGGTACAAACTTGTTTTCGGCCTCTGATCTACATTTACATTTCTAGAAATCAAAGCACTATTATTACGGTGTTTCTATAATAAAATAACTGGTGTATACGATCATCGGTAAGTGAGCAAATTACTCAAGGTACTCTTATAAACACAAAATGCAATAAGTTTTTTCATCACTGAGAAATTTGATTAGTTGTCAGCGTCGTTCTTTATAAATTGATAGTCATTAGTGCAACTTAGTTGCATAAAATGGACTACGTATAGGACTATTGTTAGGTATATTCAGTCATTATAACATCAGAAACGTCAATGCATGATATATTACGTTTCTCTAGCTTTGCATCGAAAAAATACATTTTGGTTGGATTTCCCAGCAAAAAACAGTCGACGCAGAAAATTTTAGACGTTATATTACCTTTTCGTCAGAACGGAATTTTTATTAACCACAAATGATGATTACAAAAAAAAACTCATTTGGAGGATGAGGAGATAAATAGCATCTTGGGTTTGAATGACGCTTTAATGTCTACCGATTATGTTTTATATGAGGATAACTAAGTGGTATCAGATGAAGGTTTTATAAGAGAACCCTACCGAAATCTAGTTACACAGATTTACTATAGAATGAAGCGTGCTAAAAGGTAAATGAAGAAAGTGGGAATAGCAAATCATAGTGATTTTAAAAAAGGGGAGAAAATAAGGAAATCTAAGACATACCGCGCAGTATACTTTAATTCACACCAGGAATATGAATTGAATTGAGTTGCAGAGAAATTGACGTAGAAGCTGACATATCGCGAACAAGTATTTAATATAATTATTTTAAAAAGAAGTTACATCCCTAATTGATAGACTGTTTAAAAATTTTTGCCATAATAGTTTAATTATTTGAATATCTAATACTTATATTTGCAATTAATTACAATTACTTTCGTAACTAATTCCTAAACACATTGTCTCTAGTTGATTTGAATACTTACTAGTTGTTATTAAATGGTGGTTAGTTAATGTTTCATGCTTAACAAAATGATATTTCATTTTTAATTTTTATTAATTTATATTTATTATATGTGTTTGGTATTAGCTAGTACTTGTATGCTCCTCTTCTTGGTATGTGTTTTAATTAGCTTCATTGAGGTTACTTTCGAAACACAAAGAGCAGTCGCAAAATTTTAAGGGCCTTAGCAGGAAAGTGGATATTTACAAACTATGCAATATGAGATGATACCTGAGTTGGTGCTGCTTCAATTCGTGGGAAAAAGGACATCTAGTGAATGTTCTCAAATAAATCATTATTTAAGTTCGTAAGTAACAGAGAGCCCATAATAAGTACTCAAATGAAATTAAAAAAAAACCTTTTAATATTTACTTTTTACCTCTCTGTGCGCGCAGATATGTTGTGGTAAATGGATTAGCATCGCTTGGAAGAATTATATCTTTCTTATTCTGCGATCTACCAAAGGATAAATAATCCACTGTTTTTTGAGTACGTTCACTGACTACTGGATAGCTCTAAATGAAATCAAAGATAGTAGAGGGTGTCAACACATACAAATTAATCTATTCTAACATAAGTGGAGTTAATTGAATAACCAGTTATGAGAGCAAGTCTACAAGTACTAGATAATAACACGACGTAATACATAAATATTTGCAATAAACATTAGCTAAATGTTCTATTTGCATGCATAGAGGACTTAAAAAAGCAAGCCTTATATATCGTATATGTACGTTCAACTAGATGTGACTATAGGTGCCATCGTTATGATGTATGATAAGTTTCCGTATCCATAGACCAGTATTTTGATATTTAATGTACCTTTCATATTTTGGTATCGGAAGTCATTAATTCAATAATTATTCCAAGAAGCTTTTAATTTTTGTGAGTAAAGTACATTAGCATAATTTTCCCGCTAGTAAGTAGTTTCTTTTTGTCTCACACCACTAAAATATTCTATGTGTTTTCGTATCTTGACTTTTTAAATTACTTGCTAAGTGGGAAAATTTTAAATCCCAAAAAAATCCAACTTGATGTGAGTCCATAATTACGATGACAATTTCCCGTCATAAAACATATCTATATAAAAGATCTATTTGATATGCATTTACCAAGTACCTTAAGGATTAGAAAACAAAACAAAATGAAATAGAAATTCTGAATAGTCAATCTGGGAACTTTATTTTGGCCTGTACTCAATACAGTTATTCCACCATACTTAATTTTTTCAGATTTTCCTATTCTGCCTTATTTCTTTTTGGTGTTTCTTTTTATTTCTCGTTTATATATTCGCTCTTTTATACCAGGTGATTTTTTGAAAACTTTACACCTTCAATAACTTTAAATAGAGGAAAAATTTAAAATTTTGCGAAAACAGGTAAGCTTTTGTTTGCAGGGGCACAACTTTTGAGATAAGTTTTTAATGGATAGCGCTTACCCTCTTAGCGGGGTAGATACCCCTTCAAAAATTTTAAATGAAACTACCCATCTTACGATACATCATTTAAAAGCTTATTACACAAGGAGTCTTGCCATGTAATTAGTTTTACTATTTTTTACCCATTGACGGGGTAGTGGGTCAAAAAGTGCATTGTAGCAAGTGGCTTATAAAATGAAATATTTTGGACTTTTTTTAAAAAAATTTATTGTCTTGCAGTTACAATAAAAATTGTCCTTACTTAAGCCTAAAAAAACTTGTTAAAAAATAATTGTTACACCTGAGCAAAATGCCAAAAATACTTCAAATTTTCTTTCGACATTACTTGATATTGCAACTCGACAGTTTATACTGAATTGGCTAAATAATTATCTACTTTGTGTTTCCAATTTTTTGTTTCAACTTTTTGGCTACTTCTTTGGCACGACCATCTTTTTGTTCACATTCCTTTTTATAAGTCGCGTGAAATTTTAAAGTGAGAGTCCAAGTAATAATGGTTTATTCAACTGCCGAAAGGGTAGAAATAATTTTTATTTACGGTGCTGAGCATAGCTGTGCTCGTGCGTCACCAAGGGTGTTTAACGAACGGCACCCCGATAAAAATGTTGACGCTAGGTACTTCCTCGATCTCGTGCAGAAATTTCAAGACACTGGATCTGTAATAAACAAAAAAAGGGCAGGGAATAGAGTCGTTGATGAAATGGCCCAACTTGAAGTATTTGGTCATTTTGCAATGGATCCAACTAGCTCTTTGCGTAACATTTCTACAGCCACTGGACTTTCTTATTCATCTGTAAGGAAAGTTACAAAACTGCACAAATTCCATCCCTATAAGATGAAAACTTTCCAGGAACTCGGCGAAGATGAATTCGATAGAAGACTGCAATTTTGCGAAATTATGACAGAAAAGATTAAAGTAAATCCAATTCTAATAAAAAATATCTGCTTCAGTGATGAATGCAAATTTTTTTGAACGGCTCTGTAAATAAACATAACGTCAGGTACTGGAGTGACGAAAATCCTTATATTTTTCGAGGTCATACACAAGTTCCTTAGAAGCTGAACGTCTGGGCTGGAATACTTGGCAACGCAATTGTAGGTCCAATTTTCATTGATGGGACGCTAAATGGGGGAATGCATTTAGAATTACTTGATAACGTTATTGATCCTTTAATCACAGAGCAATTAGAAAACCAACGTGACCCTGAAGGAAATCCAATGTTGGATGAATACGAATTATTTTACCAACATGATGGAGCCCCACCCGCATTACGCCATTAATGTACGAAATTGGTTAAATCATAGATTTCCTCTTCACTGGATTGGTAGGCGTGGAACAATTGAATGCCCGCCACGATCACCCGATTTGACTGCTTTAGATTTTTTTCTATGGGGTCATTTAAAATCTGTGGTTTACAAAACACAACCTACTAGCCTGGACGAACTGCGAGAAAGAATTATTAACGAGTGCAGGAAGATTCCACCTGAAACTTTCCGAAAAGTGCAGCAGGAGTTCGAGAACCGTCTGTATTATTGTATGGAAAGAGGTGGTGCACATTTTGAGAATCTATTGTAAGGTTTGAATTTCTATGGTTTTGTTCACACTGTTTTTGGAGTTACAAATAAATAATTTTTCTTTTTCGTGGACATGGACTTTCTAAAAAATTACATGATAAATACTTTAATGTTAATAATAATGTTAAAAGAAAATTTTCAGTATTCTGGGAGTTTTTTTAAGTGTCATATTTTTTACAAGTTGTTTGTTTAAATTTTGGGTTCTCGTAAGGACAAATTTTATTTCCGCTCTAAAATAAAATACATTTTGTTGAAAAGAGTCTAAAATATTCAATTTAATAAGCAACCTGTTTCGTAGGCACTATTAATCTATTACCCCGTCAATAAATTAAACGTGATAAAACTAATTACATGGCCAGACTCTTTATGAAATAAGCTTTCAAATGATGTATCACAAGATGGATAGTAAGCGCTATCCATTAAAAACTTATCTCAAAAGTTGTCCCCCTGTAAACAAAAGTTTACCTGTGTGCAAATTTTTAAATTTTTGCTGTATTTAAAGTTATTTAAGGTGTGAAGTTTTCAAAAAATCACCCTGTAGGTATATTAAGCTAGCTATTGCCCACGACTTGTTTGTGGTGGAAGGAGATCGTGTAGACCAAATATCAAATACAGAAATAAAATTTTTTTAAAACAAATGCTAGATATTAATTAGGGGTGCAATTTCTAAACAAATGTTGTTTATATCTCAACTTCCAACTATTTTACTTAAACACTGATGTGCCCATACTCATCCTCTTTTCCCTCCTCAAGGAAGGTATTTCTAAAAACAGCGAAACAGTACGTTTATATCTCACCATATGAATATAAAGCTTCATGTTTACTTATTATATGAATTTTCAAAACAGTTAAATAGATGTGAATTAATTCCTAAACAATAGCCTTAGTATATTTACTTCTCAAAAAAATCAACTAAAAAGATATTCTTCATCTGACCCCATCAAAAGTGGAATCTTTAAGAACGCTGAATCGCGTATGTACTTTTTAATTAAAAGCCCAAATAATGACATTATTTTTAATCCCCCATTTTACTCCCTTTAAGGGTGTAATTGTCAAAACTCTGCACCACGTGTTTATTGTTTTCCAACCCAAAGCCTAAATAATAAAATGTCATTTTTTTAACTTCAAAAATTCTGGAACATGTTTGTGTTTATTTCTAATTAAAAGACTGAAGCTACAGTTTCACGGTTATGGCTTAAAAAATCAGTCGGTCAGTCAGGACATTTTATTTTGTAAGTATAGATTAGTTATTATTTATAGAGGTAGGATGGAAGACTCACACTATCTCGCCTAATTATTACCCATTTTGCATAGACAATGTAGACTTCCACATTTAAATTTGTTCAGTTTAGCTGCTATTTTCTTATAATAATTGTAGGAAGAACACACTTCCTACTTACTACTATTTATTAAAAAAAACAATTGCCGATATTTAAATATGCATGTACAGTCGTAGTTAATCGCAGAATTTGTGCAATGTCTGTTATTTGAACAACGGGCTGAAACACTACTATAGGTTTAACAAATACAGTTTAATTTTTGTATATATTATACACTAGACAGTATTTATATACAATATTATTTCCACACTTACATATTTTCGTCATAAATAATCAGTAACTAGCATCTGATAGTTTCATTAATTTTACAGCTGACTGTACATCTGCCCCACATCCTTTGTCGTTTCGGATAACCCGCTAACATTTTAAGTTATTTGCAAATGTATTCTATTTGATTACGCAATCTTGCCCGATGTCTCAAGGTCCACGAATTTTAAACATCTCTTAAGAAGTAGCCGCAGTCTTGCAAAATCATGTCGTGTACTGTCATGGCATTCATTGGTACTGAAAATAATTATTACGGTCTACATAGTAATATTTTCCATTGTTCACGGTTAACAAATTAGCTATAGGTACACTAAGTAGACATATGCACCGAGTTAATAGTTAATTCATACACAAGCCTTTTGTGGTTAGAATCAGTATCACGGATGAAATACTGGATAACATTTCTATATTTCTTCTCAGTAAAAAGGATGTCTTGTGTTAAAGTTTCTTTGAACGAAAATTCTAGTAGTAATGTAAAATTAAGAATGTGGTCAAGACTATTTGACAATTATATATTTCCTTGAAGACCTTCTTTCTTTGAAATTCACGTATGATAAGCAAAAATGTAAATACAAGGGAAATGATGCAATTGTAAATATAATTAGCAGTGCTTAAATTAATCCAACTCTCTCCTAGTTTGATATAAAGTACTGCAAAAGCAGCAGTCAGATTGTAAAGTGAATCTCAAAAACACCACGAAATCTCAAAAGGATTCTGCAAATACAGTTCCAGACTTAAACTAATAACTAAACAAATAGATGTCAGGCATGCAGATGCTACTTCAAACTATGCTGTCATGCGAGACATAGATACAAATATTAAAAAAACGCTACAACGCAGCTGTTGGCTATACTTTATAATCCAACTTAAATTAAACTTAAAACAAGCCCTTGCAAGAAATACTTAAATTAATCTTACATGGCATATCCAATCTATTAATTTTGTTTTATTGAGCTGGAGTAAATACATTTTTTTTATCCGGGAATATTCAATTGCAAACTCACAGATACTTTCTACTTTGCAAAGAAAGATTACAAAAAAACCTCTCATAAAGTGTGGAGAGCATATACCCATACCCAGGGTTGGCATGATTAAAGCAAAATGTTTAAAACAGAATGTTTTAAACTTGTTTAAAACAACGCTTCTGTTTAAAACAAAGTTTTAAACAAATGTTTAAATCATTTGCTTTAAACAGTGTTTTTTACTAATGTTTTAAACAGTTTTTTTAACTACTATTGTATGTGATTAACTAATTATTACTATTAGGCTAGTTTATCCTCCACAAATAGCTAGACAAGATTATTAGCAATTACATATCTACATGTCACCTTACATTTGCATAAAAATTTGAATTTCTGGTCCAATACAACAAAACAATAGGTAAGACGTTCATTCAACACTTACTAGATAATTATATACTTAGCATAACAGAACTTGGGAATATAAAACAATAAACAAGAAATTWTTGCACTTCTTGCATCGAGCTCGCATTGTACTATTTTGCACCTTAATTTTGTCTAAGTAATTCCACACTGCATTATTCCTCCTATTGATGATTGTAATTGTTGAACTTTAAACATACAAGGTCGGTKCCTATTSTCTTTGTTAAAGTTGATATTAGCTAAAATCAATCCAGTAACCAGTATGTGATTGGTCTGKATTTTTAGAAAGAGTTGAGTTTCGCTTAAAATAGAAAAGAAAAACCGGGTCATAATAACTAAAATTGTCGCGTAAACGCCGTACACATCGAATACAAATGACAATGACAAACAGGCAATCGTAGTCACCTAGGGATTTTTAGACAACTGCTACGCTTTGGGTCATCTACTCGTATTTATTTTCATTAATACACATAGTAATTTGCATGAGAGTGCAAGTTTAAAACAGTGTTTAAAACGTTTTAAACATGTTTTTAACTAAGCAAGAAAAAAGCATGTTTAAAACAATTTAAACATTATTAAATTAAAAAAAACTGTTTGTTTTGTTTAATTTAAAAAAAAAACATGGTTTTTGCCAACTCTGCCCATACCACATCCAGTCCTTCCAATGTATTCAGGCTGAAGATTACCCAGCATGTTGTATTCTATAGCTAGTTGGTCGCACATGAACAGCTTTGTGGACAAAGTTTATTGACGGATAAAGCCACCTTTGTGAGTAAGATATTTTGGAAGTGGTTAAAAAAACTCATTAGACTAATGAGTCTATATGTTTGTGAAGCCAAGGCACACCCTGATGCCGATCGATTCTTTCATACTGACATTATCTGACCATAGCAAAAAAGCGGCAATCATACTTTCTGATTCTGATTTTACTCGAAAATGATGTATTCCAACGAAATCTGAAGTTGTCTGAAGTTGACCGAAGCTTCCTTAGGAAGCAATTTTTTTGGTCCAATTGACTTACAATTGTCTCTAAAATATATGCTTTCAGTTTGGCCTTTAAGTCATGGGACACCCTATATATGTATGGGAGCAATCATTCGCATTTCGATTAGAAAAGATGCTGGTACAACTGTTTGAGGATGAGCATACCAAACCTAGCAATTTCTGTTTTCATTCAAATAAAAAGCGAAGAATTCCACAGCAGTAGCTTCAAAGCATTGGTTGCCATAATATGTATAATAACATATCAAGTAATTATTTTATATTAGAGAGCCTGAGTATGATACGATTTGTCACAGTCATTTAGTCATATAAATTGTATCCAACTATATATCTCAGACAAGAACAAAATAAGTACTTGAACAGAAAATTATTTTAGAAAGATTTGTTCCTTTGGATGTAATTACAGACACATTGACACCAGTCAAATTTTGAGTTATTATACTATTCTTAGCATACCTGAATATAAAAAAACTTATTGTATTGTAAAGAGTGTTTTGGCTGCATAAAAATTGTAACAAATGCATATAATTATGTAGCATTTACATATACAGGTAGCAGCTCAAAAAGGGATTTCTATAAAAATGTTACTGTTATCTAATTATCAGTTTAGGATAAGAACTTATCCTTCTACTTTTGCAACGGTGGTAATTTCGCATTGAAATAAGTATGACAACACCATTATCTTGTACTTGCTTGTTAGCATGATACTGCGCAATCTGCAATGTGGGTAAGTTACACCCAGAAGGACCTGTTGATATACAAGAATATAGACCTACTTTTTTAAGATATGGGTGCAGTACCTATCTGTTACAACAAGGTGTTCCAGAATATAATAAAATAAAGACAGAAATGTTTAACTATATAAGTTGATTATAATGATTAATTAAAATTAAAATAGCAGAGTTATGCTTTCAAAACAAAAAGGTTAATGCAACCGTGATCTAAAAATATGTCTAACTCACTACACATCGACAAAAGAAAAATTACTAGTACATAGTTCGTCACTTCACCTAAAAAGGGGTATTACTTGTTTCGCCTTTTGCTAAATGCGATAAAAGTTGTAATTTGATGGAGCTCACTCTACAACATTGCATTAAAGTCAGTTTCCTAGCGATTGCGCCGTTCCTAAAAAGTTTTTTATCCTTCTACTTACTCAGAAGCTGTAACTGCTTGGATAACTGAATTATGTTTTGTAAGTATAAGTACAGATGACGTCTATGATTATCGATGTATTGGTGTTCGTCTATATTAGTATAGTAAATTTTAGTTTTATTCACTAAAATCTTCAGGCTTTTCGATGAAAGTCAGACCTATTATTACGGGATGTAAGTAATATGTTTGACGGGTTCTGTAATTATTACAATAAACATTTAAACTAAACATTGCGTGCGAACTTCTAGGAAGTATACAATTTGATATATTAACCTCGAATCAAAATAGTAGTAAGAATTCCCAATACCAAAATCAAGACACCACGTTCTTAACTGTGCTGGGAGACAATCATTTAAGATTATATCGAAAATACGTTGCTTTACGGCCACACGGATTGGTAGAATTATTGTCGATTATTTCTCAGATACGTAGCGGAAAGTGTCATCGAATGGTGATCGATATTCTCAAAATCAGTGCCGTTTCGCAAGAAATACCAAAATTTTTGAAGCTGGACAACTGGAAAGAGTACAGTGGATAGGCGACGAACGACGAACATCTACCACAGTTTTAGTTGATGGAGGTGGTGACATCAGTTATCTTAAAAGACATGAAAAATGGACATTGAACGCTGTTGCGGTAGGATACATAGAAGACTCATTTTTAGTAAAGAAAATATTGCAAAAAGAATACTGAGAGTTGATAGCGATAATGATAAATCAAGCACCGTTGTCATTTTCTATTTCACATCTGAAATATTGATAAAAACTTGTTGGGCTGCTCTAAGGATAGCTCTAAGAATGAGAGTATCAGCAGTTCCAGTGCTTTATTTTTATTTAATTATTTATTAGTTAGTATTAGTGGATATTAATTAATATATATTAAATACAATTAATTTATTAAATTTAATTTATTTCATCCTAGGTTTCAAGGTGACAACTTTAACTCCTAAGATTAAAAGTTAATACCTTTGTCCCTAAGGGCGATTTTTTAAATTGTAGGAAAATGTTAGAGAGTTAGAGACCCCTGACAATAAAAGAATTTCATACTTTTGCACCGCTTGGAGAAAAAATTATTTACCATTGAAGCATCTTCAAAACTAATGAACACTTCTTCCAATACTCACTTCAGTATTTTTACCTTATCACCTTTCATCTAAAAAGTTCTTGAAAAAAAAAGAAAGTAGAGGGGGCAGCTCGGTGTTCTATAAAAACGACCAAGTACAAGGATAAAGTGCAACAGCTACACTGAGAGGGGAGTGTCCGTTTCAGTAAATTCGCGGCGTGCTGAAAATATGCCAATGTTAAACTGACAACGCGTAAAGTCAGCCGAACTGGGAAGATTAACGGGGAGTGTGTCAGTGACCTCTTTCGGGCATAGTACAGTGATTGGAAGAAACTTTTTTTTATCAAAAACGTAAGTGTTTAAAAGCTTTTCGACTTAACGTTTAAAAATAGAAAGAAACACAGGTACCTTGCGTTACACGTGGATTGCTTGGAAGCGTTACATTCATATAGTAATTAGTGTTTCTTAATGGTAAATATTTTTGATTATATGAAATACTTATTGACTATATTTTATATATTATCATATTGTAATATTATTGGTTAAAAATTTTACCACAGCGATGTCAAAGGTTTAACACATCATTTTTTATCATTTTCCTGAAATAACCCAAAAAAATACCTCAATTTGTTTACTAATCAGATTTTTTCCTAAATTTTTGATACATGCATTGGACCAAAAATTTGTATGTTACATAACGTATTATCACAAGCGGCCAACATTGCACAAGTAGATAAGAGTTACCTACAGCAAATGTTGAAATAATTATCAATGCTTCTAAATTCTAGTCAAGATTTTGTGCTATTCGAGCTCCTACTTATTTTACAAATTTCTGATATACATATAATAGCACAGCGCTTATTAATTCAGATACACGAATTAAAAAAATAGTCGTAACCCTTCATTGTCCGTTATTATGCTAAACCATTTAAAATCTCTAAAAATACAGATCAATAAGAAGAATTTGTTTAGCTATCCAATAACTCAAACCTAAAACTTAAGGTTACACAAAACAGAACGTGACGAAATTCTGAATTGTAGTTCAAAAATTTTTCAAAATTTTCACTACACATTAGGAAAATTTATTTGTTAATATCCAACTAAACAGAATGTATTTAAGTAACTTCAAAGTTGACTGTTGGATTCTTCAAGTATTAGTTATTGATATTAACCTTATTAAGAAAGATTGTAATGAGAACATGCCTTCCGGATAACATGTATTTTTAATGTACATCTTTCTGAAAGATTTTACATCAAATTATATAATGTTATGTTATGGTAACGTTTCGTAAACTTTGACAGACTGTAACTGTAGTTACAGGGCAAATTAAGGGGTCATTCCTCCTCAAAATTAAAAAATATATATATATTTCTGATGTTCTAAATTTTAACTGAAAATATAAATACGTTCGCAATTACTTACGAATACGGAATTAAACTTTAGTAAAATATTCGTATTATAGTAATTGTAACTTTCTTGCAAACAGTTTCACTTCTAAGGTAGGTAGCTCTTTCTGGTTAATCGGTTAATAAACAAATAACCCAGCGGTACACTTTTGAACCGACTACTGTACACTATTAGATAGAAGACCAGATAAGTGACGCATATTTTTTTTTGTAGCGAGTGTCCAGTGTACTTCCGTTATAAGCAGAAGTCAGAAATCTTGAAAATAACTTAAGATTGTAATATTCAAAAATCCACAAGACTTTTTTGTAGACATTTCCGTATTTTCAGAGAATATATAGTTATGGAAGAAATACCTCCACTTAGCCCACCCTGTAAAGTAATAAATTGAACATGCCCTTGGGACTAGAATCAAATTCAAAAGAGCTAGTTTTATTTTATAGCAGAAATTAACAAGATTGCGGTATTTAAAACCAGAATTCGTTTTGTAACTTTACGCAATACAATTTCCAATTTAGAGTACAACGATTTGAAAAAAAAACAGTGTACTAATGAACATCATCTCCTTCTTGCATTATTTTTACTTTTTATGTCCGCGCCATTTTGGTATAGGTAAAAAAGTAAAGAATAATAAAATACTACGAAATGTAAAAGATAAACTAAGCTAAACTAAAAGATATAAAATTAACTAAGTGGAAAAAAATATATATTAACCCAAATTACCAATATACTGAACTTGGTGTTAATGTAAACGTGGATTTCAAAGAGGTCATATCTTCAAAACCAAATTGGTTCTCAACATATTGAAAGAATTCCATTTCTATATTATACAGGGTGATTCTCTTTCAGTTCTTTACATGGTGATCTCTTAAACGGTAAGAAATCCAAAGAAAGTTAAATAGTGGCAAAGTTGTGCATTTTAAAGCTTTTTTAGAGTCTGAAAAGAAGTCCCATCTTTATGCTGCCCTTTTTGAGATTCCAAAAATTTTTGATTGTTGTTTTTAGTGGAATACTATTCGACGCAAAAAAACATGCATTCACGAATAAATGCAAAATCTAATTAAAACTGTAAGTATAACATACCAAGTAATACAAATTATATTCAAACAATATTTTTATAGGTTACGTACCGGGTAATATGATTACCATTGATTATGTAATACACCTTCACCATATCTCAATAACCTGTATCGGCACACATCTTTCCATTTTCAGACGTCACTTGATTTGTTGCATTTTTACAGTTTTAATTAATTTTTTGTACTTATTTGTAAATAGAGAATTAAGTGCAATACATCGTTTTAATCAATTTTTTGCATCGAACAGTGTTTTTTACCAATATGACGCTCATAAGGAGAAACAATGTTGATGATCACTTACTGCCAAAACATTCTACTAAATTATTGCTAACACCAAAACATAGCTCATTAAAAAAAATAGGAGCACTGCACTCGAGAAAAATTGAGTCAATGTAAATATTCGCTAATTTATCAAGATCAAGTTGTATTTGTTAGGATTATTTCCTGAATCAAATTTTAGAATAGAAAATCAAGAAAACATACACCGAATCGACTGGATCTTTTTGTCTCTCTGACATTTTTATGTATTTGGTATAATAAAAAGGACATAATAGTGTACTTGTTATGAGGTACCTGTTAATATAGTCGATTCTGATATTCGATTTGTACAGGTAATAGTCACTGCTATCAGCGTCTAATTGTTATTTTTCAATCGTAAGTACGAATGTGATTTGCCCAAAATTTAGATTTACCAGTTGAAAAAAATACTCATGAATATAAGCAGACCAAATTCATCTTGAGAGGACTACCTCCTTAGTAATTTAAATGCGGAGAAAGTGAAGTTATCTGACTTTACATGTAAAAATTTTTGTCAAAATTTTCGACACTTCATTAATTTTGCGGACTTCTATAATGACGTACCTATGACACTTTCATAAGCCAATCATAAGGGTCTGTCACTTTTTTCTATGTAATAAACCAACAAATTTATTTAATATCAAATATTTGCTCAAGCTGTGCTAATATTAGAACTAAGATCAGCAGAATATCGCTAGTGGTCTACCTGCGCATATATGCAGTGCCTGGCATGTCTAAACAGCTGTTAATTCCTATTAGACAATAAACAACGAAATGAAAAAAAAAACATGAAAACTAAAGTTCTATAAATCTATAAAAAGCTGGTTTAACACAATTAAGGAATTATGGCCGGTATAAACTTTATGGCGTGGCGGAAAAACAAAACTTCTCGCGATCTTACTTTATTTCAATTACGCTTAGCAATTCGTTGAGCAGCTATTTAGAGTGTAAACCACTACATTTTGTACAAAAGTCTTAACGCAACATCCTAAAATTTGTATTACTCCAACTGCTGTAACTTATTACATATTGCGTTTGGCGCACCCAATTATATTATTTGGGAAAGTTTCCGTCTTCAAATATCATCATTGTTTAAGTACGCTTTAAGCTAGACGTTACGCCTTGACCTTGTTATACGCTTTGTTTAGCTGGTAAAAAAATGTGGTTGTTCTAATAATAATAGGTTTCGCTCTATTTGAAGGATCTGTAATTTAACACGGATACGTTGACATTTCGTTTATGTGATTTTGAATTATGTGAACACCAGTTAAATGTATTTTTAATTAGTGAATAAGGAAACCACCAACCTTGAATTGGCCTTCCTGTGATTCGGATATCTTCAGGTATCTTAGCAAGGATACTAAACAGATATTATCTTAATTAAATGAGTTCTATATTCAATCACACGAAAATATTTGAAGATCACAAGGCAAACTTTGTGCTTTCTATGACGAACAATACGTTTTTTATGGGAGCGCATGTTACATATTTTTCTTGTACTTTTAACCGTTATCGTAATATGTACAGGCCAATGGTTTTAAAGTGTCAAACTGATTAGTAAACAACATTGCACTGCATAAAAGTAAACAGGTCTCACTTTTAAACTTCATTGATTATTACAGATCAATGAAACACTATCACTGATACTTATTTGGAGAATCGACCAATATTATCCTGTTTAAAAAAATACATGATATTTTGATCTTTCAGGTATCTTAGCAAAATTCTAGTTCTAGTAGACATGATCTATGTAAATATATTCAGCTAAATTACAAAAACCTAAAAAAATACAACGCAACCATTATACACGAGTAGTGTACATTTTCGTACATAGAAGTAAACTCTTAAATTTATATGAAGTGGGCTTATTTGAATAAAAGTCACTTATTTTTGAAGGTTAGCGGTTGTTTCAATGCTGTAGATTGTCTGGTATTTGCTTTACGTACCATATGTTTTCTTTTTTTTGCCAACAGTCGGTAATAAAATGCACCACTGATATCACATTTTTTTTGCTGTTTTCCAAGATATATCACACACGAAATCTATTCATTTGGCCAAACGAGATATTAATTTTTGTTTAATATTGAAAATTTCACGGGTGTGTATGTCGACGTATAAACATCATTATCTAAGTTTATTCACATTTTGTGTATTTAGCATATAATACAATGGAAAAGAATTACTCAAACCACAAAAAGTTCATATGATGCTTGTTTACACACAATGTGGCAGAAATTCTTTATTAGTTACTTATCACAATTGAATCCACATTCGAAAATTGAAAGTGCATTTAAGAACGGCAGGCAAAATAGAAAAAATGCAAGATAATATTTTGTCGGAAAGATCGCTGTCTCTTGAAAACACTGACAAAAAGTTATTAGTCTGACGTAAAAGGCGAATTTGCCTGACACAAGTTCAAACAAAATTTTGAAAGTAAATAAACAAATCACCAAGGAAGCGAGACGTCATAGAAACAACGTGCCAACCTGATAAAAAAGAACCTAACGACGAAAAAGGAACTACCTACCTACTAGATATACACGAACTACTTCATAAAAGATAACTACAAAATACCCTTCCAAATGTCACCTAACTCATAATGTCCACAATCACTATTAAAATTATTAGTATTCCTACAAATTTCTAAAGCTTCTTTTATTTGACGTTTGTGATAATATTTTTCTCTGCGCAAAATTTTTGTTTTATCAAAGTCGGTCATGTGTTTAGTCAAATATGAGTGTTCAGCTACCCAAGATTTATATATCTGTTGCAGCCTAGTAGCAAGTATGTGTTCTTTTCCGCACATGTACCAGCGAGACGTTCAGATTTGAGTCCGTTGGACTTTTTCGACTAATTTAATTTAAACAGACAAACCTGTTAATTACGCTTAGCTATCGTTCTGTTTTGTGATAATCCATAAACATTAACTGAACGATTGCATTTTAAACATGTATATTAGAGTGATTGATGATGTTTTATTTCAATAAAAGCTAATATTACACTCTCACTCAAAGTTAATACCGCGTGTGTGACATACATTTGAAACGAGAACACAATAAGGATTCTGATGATGTGCATAACACCTAATGTTAAAAAAAAACAACAGTTCATGGTATGTATAGGAAATGCTAGACCATCAACAGTATTAAAACAACCTTTCGTTATAGGGCTTGAAAATGTGTAACGCTGTGATATAGGTATTAACATTTTCTTTAGCAGCAACAAATGTTTTTCTCTTCTTTCTTTTCAAATCAAAATGGCCAAAAAATAATACAGCACGCAGTCACAGCAAATATGAGCTTCTTGTTCCTCGTTGTTTATCTGATGGGAGACTAATACATGTTAAAGGAAAAAATCAATGCAACTGACTGTCATCCATAACAACTAACAAATACATCTATTATGTTTGCCAAATACAAAAAGCGGGTAGGTATTAAAAAACTACCTGTCAAGTTGTTTAAAACAGTGAATGATGATCATCCAAAAGTATATAATGCAGCCTTCATGTACATTTGCAAAAAAATGCAAATCAAGTGTCTTTATATTTAATGGTGTTGTATACAACTTCGTGTTTCTGTTAGCAAAAGATACGTGATATGTTTAAAATGCACAATTAAAAATTCAAATCCAGTCACATTGCGTATTCGAATGGGAATATCGTTTTACCTTCATGTATTGCCACACCTGTAAAGTTTGGAATACAAAGACTCTACTTTAATTTAAATTGCAACTTTGAAATTAAAATCAAACAACATATATCACTAACAAAGTATGTCTTATCAAGTAATAAATAATGAAGAAGGCTTTTAAATATCGGTCTAGACCTCTAAAATTACGTAGAAATAAGGACTTCAAGTCAAATACACACACGCAGTTTTTTCAATACGCGTTTTACTGTCGAACCAAAATAACCACACAAGTCACATCATCGTGCATTGACTCACGTCGATCGAGGAAGCTTAATCAAACACCTGGAAGGTTGGATTTCGAAACCAAATGACAGACTGACCTTACCCGAAGCACATAACTTTTCTCCGCACGTTCTTTGTGTGAAATGCAACTGTTGCAACTGATTCTGTTGCTAAGCATGCTTCAGTTGCTCCTGTATTTTTTACACCCAGTTCTGGTAAAATATAGTCGGAATTTTGGTGCAAAAAGAAAACTCAAACATATGAAGGACGACTGCTTTCTCGTTAAACAACGGTTATGCAAAGGTCGCCATAGTTTACTCTTATGGTACTTAATTAGAATAAACGCTTACAAAAACGTAATAATTGTCCGCAAACTGTCAATAAGTATCACACAAAAAGTTTAACGTTGAAGCAATTCACACTTCTAAAAAGCAAATATGATATTATCGCAAGTTTCTGGAAGCTTTGTACATTTAGCAATTAAAATTATTCTCTTATTTTCTGTTTGGTATTTAGTTTAGTGCGTATTCAATTTGACTAGCACTTATGTTAAGGCAATCCTCTTCTATTTAAACATATTCGGCATCATTTTTGACAAAGTATGGATTTTCTAAGTTCCCAAAATGATAAATTGTTAACTTTTTGCATTAACCTTTCAAATAGCAAAAGTAGTAGCTTCCTCTGTGAGATCTGTTAGCAAGTTTCATTTCTAAACATAAGAAAATTATGTTGAATGGATTCAAAGGTGCATTCATTGTGAAATTAGGTAGCTTGGAAACAAGCTGATTGAATATACCACTTAGAAAACAAAGTTTCGAAAAAGAATTGACAACAATTAATCAAATAGCCTTTAACAATGGATATGATACAAAAATTGTGGACCAAATACTTAAAAAGCAATATAAAGTTAGAATACAAAGAATGCTGTACAATGCTAACATCAATAAAAAAGAACATATTTTCGCCGCAGTAAATTATATCAAAGGAGTTAGTGTTTGTGTTAAAAACAGGGTGAATAGACTCGGAATAAAAGCAATAGAGGTTAATAAGTGCAATTTGAGAGGTCTTCTAGTTAATAATAAGCCCCAAAATCTAATAAATTGAATAAAAACGGCATCTACCAAATAAAATACATGTAATGTTACATGATATACATAGGACAAGGTTTTGCTGAACATTGCATAAAAAATAAGCATTACTTAGATAAAAGCAACGTTAAAGTTTTACATTGCGAAAGGAAAGGTAAAAAACTGAACCTTTAGAACTTTTGGAAATTAAGAACATTTGGCAAATACACGAATAGAAATTCCCACGTCCAGTACGCCTTTGATATTGCCGAAATTATAAAGACGGCCTTCAAAACCCAGGCGAGAGAATTTTACAACTGTACTTTACAACCGTTGTAAAAAAGGAGACGTAAACAAAATTCTGCACATCTGAGTTTAGTATAACGCTGGTATCTCTTTGACAATGACCGTATGGTTGAAACGATCGTCAGAGTTATCTGATAAATCAAGTGAGACAAAACACATACGTTCAATCAGCTTGTTTCCTAGCTACCGAATTGATAAGAAAATTCTTATCGTGGTCACTGAAAGTATACTACTTGTTAATGGTACATATCCATCAGATTTAGCTGGATTCGGACAAAGAAGCTTATTTAAATCATTTTATTTTCTGATAATTTTATGGTGACCAAAGTTATAAGTTGTAATGCTTTTTGATAACACAAGTAAGAGGTAATATGAGATCCAACTCAGTCAAGTTCAGTTGATCATTTCGTTATTACAGAAAGATATTTCCTAGAAAGACTGATAACATATATCCCATAAGTTTTGGCAATTTCGAGTGTGCTTTGGAAACAAAAGTTCCTTAGTGATCCTTCAACAATTGCATATTGAAAGCGTCGATATGTCATGCAAATTAGAGGTCCGCGAGTCGCCCAAAGTCGAAATTGTTCGACTGTTCCAACATCAAAATATATCCCGTAGAAAGATTTATCGTACAATCGCTGAATGTGAGCAAGGTATCCCATGTCTGAACTTGCCAAAAAGCGGTCGGTCAAAAGTTCTTACTCCACGCAGGGAGCAGCAACTGGTAGCAAGAGCGAAGATTCCAAAATATAGGGCAAACCTACTGGCATTTAAGACAAGTTGTCAAAGATATTTTTGTTTCCATAGCATCTTGCAATTTTCTTTTTATTAATCATTTTAGCGCCTCGGAAATTTGTACCAAAATTAATGAGACGTTATTTTATTAACATATAAAGATTTAGTGTCCTTCATTGGTTAATTAAATTAAAACCATTAATACAAACTATAAAAAATTACTTTCTGGCTCCCAACATATACTAAAAGAAGTCGCAAAGTAACACTTGCGTATGTCCATCTATTTGACACAAGCTCATGAAAAACAAAGAATTATATTTCCGGTTTATGTTTCTTTTAAAGCGAATACATTACTGAACATAATGTTGAACGAACTATTCTTAGAAATTCTTTCAATTTCACTTCTTGCAAGCAAACAAAGTCTTTAATTTCTGTTATTGGAAAGGATAATTGTTTCAGAAAAAATTAGGATTTAAATCAAACACAACCATGAAAATAAACATACCGGGTGATTTTTTGAAAACTTCACACCTTAAATAACTTTAAATAGAGGAAAAATTTAAAATTTTGCAAAAACAGGTAAACTTTTGTTTGCAGGGGGACAACTTTTGAGATAAGTTTTTAATGGATAGCGCTTACCCTCTTAGCGGGGTAGATACCCCTTCAAAAATTTTAAATGAAACTACCCATTTTACGATACATCATTTAAAAGCTTATTACACAAGGAGTCTTGCCATGTAATTAGTTTTACTATTTTTTACCCATTGACGGGGTAGTGGGTCAAAAAGTGCATTGTAGCAAGTGGCTTATAAAATGGAATATTTTGGACTTTTCTTTAACAAAATTTATTGTCTTGTTACAATAAAAATTGTCCTTACTTAAGCCTATAAAAACTTGTTAAAAATAATTGTTACACCTAAGCAAAATGCCAAAAATACTTAAAATTTTCTTTCGACATTACTTGATATTGCAACTCGACAGTTTATACTGAATTGGCTAAATAATTATCTACTTTGTGTTTCCAATTTGTTGTTTCAACTTTTTGGCTACTTCTTTGGCACGACCATCTTTTTGTTCACATTCCTTTTTATAAATCGCGTGAAATTTTAAAGTGAGAGTCCAATTGATAATGGTTTATTCAACTGCCGAAAGGGTAGAAATAATTTTTATTTACGGTGCTGAGCATAGCTGTGCTCGTGCGTCAGCAAGGGTGTTTAACGAACGGCACCCCGATAAAAATGTTGACGCTAGGTACATTCTCGACCTCGTGCAGAAATTTCAAGACACTGGATCTATAGTAAACTAAAAAAGGGCAGGGAATAGAGTCTTTGATGAAATGGCCCAACTTGAAGTACTTGGTTTTTTCAATGCATCCAACTAGCTCTTTGCGTAACATTTCTACAGCCACTGGACTTTCTTATTCATCCGAAAGGAAAGTTACAAAACTGCACAAATTCCATCCCTATAAGATGAAAACTCTCCAGGAACTCGGCGAAGATGACTTCGATAGAAGACTGCAATTTTGCGAAATTATGACAGAAAAGATTATAGTAAATCCAAATCTAATAAAAAATATCTGCTTCAGTGATGAATGCACATTTTTTTTTGAACGGCTCTGTACATAACGTCAGGTACTGGAGTGCCGAAAATCCTTATATTTTTCAAGAAGGTCATACACAAGTTCCTCAGAAGCTGAACGTCTGGGCTGGAATACTTGGCAACGCAATTGTAGGTCCAATTTTCATTGATGGGACGCTAAATGGGGGAATGTATTTAGAATTACTTGATAACGTTMTTGATCCTTTAATCACAGAGCAATTAGAAAACCAACGTGACCCTGAAGGAAATCCAATGTTGGATGAATACGAATTGTTTTACCAACATGATGGAGCCCCACCGCATTACGCCATTAACGTGCGAAATTGGTTAAATCATAGATTTCCTCTTCACTGGATTGGTAGGCGTGGAACAATTGAATGGCCGCCACGATCACCCGATTTGACTGCTTTAGATTTCTTTCTATGGGGTCATTTAAAATCTGTGGTTTACAAAACACAACCTACTAGCCTGGACGATCTGCGAGTAAGAATTATTAACGAGTGCAGGAGGATWCCACCTGAAACTTTCCGGAAAGTGCAGCAGGAGTTCGAGAACCGTCTGTATTATTGTATGGAAAGAGGTGGTGCACATTTTGAGAATCTATTGTAAGGTTTGAATTTCTATGGTTTTGTTCACACTGTTTTTGGWGTTACAAATAAATAATTTTTCTTTTTCGTGGACATGGACTTTCTAAAAAATTATATGATAAATACTTTAATGTTAATAATAATGTTAAAAGAAAATTTTCAGTATTCTGGGAGTTTTTTTTAAGTGTCATATTTTTTACAAGTTGTTTGTTTAAATTTTGGGTTCTCGTAAGGTCAAATTTTATTTCCGCTCTAAAATAAAATACATTTGGTTGAAAAGAGTCCAAAATATTCAATTTAATAAGCAACCTGTTTCGTAGGCACTATTAATCTATTACCCCGTCAATAAGTTAAACGTGGTAAAACTAATTACATGGCCAGACTCTTTGTGAAATAAGCTTTCAAATGATGTATCACAAGATGGATAGTTCCATTTAAAATTTTTAAAGGGGTGTCTACCCTGCTCAGAGAGTAAGCGCTATCCATTAAAAACTTATCTCAAAAGTTGTCCCCCTGCAAACAAAAGTTTACCTGTTTGCAAATTTTTAAATTTTTGCTATATTTAAAGTTGTTTAAGGTGTGAAATTTTCAAAAAATCTCCCTGTATATAAAATATAGAAGTTATTTTTCCAATATAATAGGTAGTATTAAAATAAAGGTATTAAAAAAGTTTCTCAAAAATTTTACGGTTGCTGGTAACTAATTATAATTAAATTGTGAATGCAGACGTGTCGGACAACTTATATGAATGAATGTTAAAAAAACAATGCCCGCCGAAATTAGTAATTTAAAACAAAGGTCAACGTTATAATTTATTCATAGAAATCTTAACGATTTAATTAAGTAACCAGCCACTATGCATTTTTATCTGGCTGCTACTTAATTATTTTTATACTGTATTATGGAAAGGCGAGATCAATTCATAAATATGTATCATTTAACTCTCAGCTGTTTCTAATGACTAAGCATTTATGGTTTTTGATTGTATTCCACTTCAACCTGTACATTCGATGGCATTGAACCGCGATAATTATGCATGTTAGATTAAAACCGGTAGTGGTGCAAAAAATTGACGATAAATCCCAATCCATTGACGTTCGCCATCTCGACAAAGGAAAAACACAATACCAAAACTTTCCTCTACCGGTATATGATTTAAAATACTTAATTACCTGCGGGAAACACCCAGAAAGGAGAATAGTCAATAATCACCAGCTTCCGGAACGTCTTGCAGGTAATAGGAACCACACTATACTCTACGAAGTCATGGCTAAATATGGTACGATTTTTTTAAGTGCAATTATTGTTGGACATTTAAAAATTAACAGTTCTTCAAGTATTTGTAGGTCATTACAGTTCAAAATAGGTTTAGAAATTATATACTTGTAAGTACGGATGTCTATATACGTATACAGGATGTTTCACGAATGATAATGACCCTGACGAAATTAAAAATGCAACCCAAAACACATTTGCAGAGGTAACATTGATCATTGTTCATCATCTTAAAAAGTATAAAACGTAGAGAGCTGTATAAATTCGTAAATTTTGACATAAACTTCAGTCACTTGCTTTAAGTAAATTGGGTAATGTAAAACAAAGTTTATTTTTGAAAAATGTTTATTCAATAACATTAATGTAATACATGCTCAAAATGTCGCCCTCCGCTGTTTTCCAAGCTTGAATTCGTGCCCAAAACGATCTTTCAACATGCATTAACATTTCTGGAGTGATGGATTTATATGCATCACGTATTTTATTTTCTAAATGTTCTACACATTCAATTGGTGTTTGGCATACTTGCTCTTTTACCATTCCACACAGAAAAAAATCCAAAGGAGTAAGGTCCGGGCTTCTCAGTGGGCAATGATTAATTGAACCTCTTCCTATCCACCAAATCAAGATGATTTCGCACTATTCTATGATAATGCGCAGGTGCCCCATCTTGTTGGAACCATAGATCTTGTCTTACTTGTAAATTTACATTTTGGAGAAGTACAGGTAAAATGTTTCTTAAAAAATCTAGATAACTATTGCCGTTTAAACTATCGCGAAAAAAATAAGGCCCAACAATTTGATTCCCCAATATTCCGCACCAGACATTCGTCGAGTAGATAGTTTGAAAATGTCCTCGAATCCAACGTGGATTTTCTTTGCGCATAATAATGCATATTATATTTGTTAGCTCCACCATTATTAGAAAATCTTGCTTCATCTGAGAAACAAATGTTGTCATAAAATCTCACATTCAAATTAGGGTGTTCCCGAAAAAAGTTACAAAAAGCCAGTCTTTCAGGATAATCTGTCTCCTTTAAGGCCTGAACCAATTGAAGTGATATGGATGAAATTGATTGGCTTTAATTATTCGGTGTACTGAAGACAGACTAATACCGGTTGCTCTTGAGACTACCCTTTGACTAATTTATTTATTTATTTATATACAGAAGCACAAACAGGACGAACCTAAAACAGTGCTTACAACTTTTTCAAAAATGAAATTAACATATTATAGAATAAACCACACCGCAAAACAGAAATTATTAAAATGAAAAATTAATACCTAATTAACACCTAATTTACGATTATAACATTATATAAGAAGTAAACTACCAAAATACGAAAGGAAACGGAAGAATTTATTGGTGGAGCACTTTAAAAAATTTTCTCCGAAATGAGTATACAGAATCACTAAATATATCAACTTCAAGTGGTGGATTAGTTGGCCTGCTTAATGAATTGTAGGACTTCATACATCTAAGAAGTGGAGAGTTTGCATATGCACTGGTACGTAAAACAAATTATGAGACCTAGTGTTATACACAGAAGGCACCGAAATATTCAACATACTCAAAATAACTGTCGAGTCCACTGCACCACTGCAAATGCTGTGCAGATAACGAAGATCTGCAAAACTTCGTCGCTGCTCCTGAGGCAGCATGCGAAAGTGTTCACGTATAAGATCAGTACTCTGCAGATATATACGAAGTTTATAAGCAACATATCTAACAAATTTGTTCTCAATCCTTTCAAGACTATTAATGTACACAATATATTGGGGATTCCAAATAACCGAAGCATAGTTCAGAATACTATTAACATAAGCCATGAACAAAGAATTAAAAGATTTCCATTTTCTAAATTCAGAACAAACTCTAAAAATAAATCCTAGACTATTATTTGCCTTCCTTACGATATCGGAAATATGTTCACTAAATAACACCTTTGAATCAAATACAACACCCAAGTCTCTAAGTGAATTTACCCTATTCAACAAGTTACTGTTTATACTATAATCAAATTTTATAATGCTCTTATTCCTGGTAAAAGATATCGTGCAACATTTATCAATGTTAAAAAAAAGGCAGTACGATTTCAGCCTTTCAATATCCTCCTGGAGAAGCTTGCAATTGTCTATAGATGAAATACAACGATAGATTTTTAAATCATCGGCATACATTAAAAAATTTGAATGTTTGAAACAATTGGAAATGTCATTTATATAGATATTAAACAACAAAGGACCTAGATGTGATCCTTAAGGAACACCCGAAGTTAATTCCACTTGATCACACTTAACCCTACCAATCTTCACAAACTGACTCCTATCAAACAAATATGATTCAAACCACGCAAGAAGAGAATCACACACTCCAATGTCTTCCAATTTATTAAGCATTATAAAATGATCAATTTTGTCAAACGCTTTGCTGAAGTCAGTGTAAATGCTATCAACCTGTTGTTGATTGTCCATTTGTTGTAATAAAAATTCTGTGGACACAAACAAATTAGAAACCACTGAGCGTCCACTCATGAATCCGTGTTGAGAAGGACAAATCAGAAATTTTACGTGGAAGAGGACATTATCGTATATGATTCAAAAATTTTAGCAAAAATACACAGCTTTGACACTGGGCGGTAACTAGCAACAAAACTCCGATTGCCTGATTTAAAGATAGGTGAAACCGCAGCAGTTTTCCAGATTCTAGGAAAGACACCTTCTCCTAATGATTTATTGAAAATTATCTGAAGAGGAGTCAAGAGATCCATGCATTCCTTTATGAAAATGACTGGTATCATATCAAGGCCTATTCCCTGTTTTGAAAGAGCTTGTACTTTTTTCTTAATATCGTCCGCAGTTATTGAGGGAACACATACATAATTATTTGTAGCCAATCGAGATGAACTCTTGCGATAAACGGGATTCGAGTCAACAAATACGGATGAAAAGTACCTCGAAAAACACTGACTTATATCAAAATAACTAAATGCTGCACCATTACAATCATTCATAACAGTAGGAATGCCGATACATGCTTTTCGTTTATTATATGCAAACGACCAGAATTGTTTTGGCTCCACGCCAATTTTTCTTTCAACAGTTTCAATATAATTTCTATAGTCATTGTTAATGAGATACTTGCCCCGTCCTCTAAGTATTTTAAAAGTTAAGTAGTCCATCTTATTACCATATCTTTTCCAAAGACTGTGGTATTTCTTCTTTTCTTTAAGTGTTCTAATGATCATTTTTGAGAACCAGCTCTGATAACAGCAGGATTTTCTAACGCTCCGCGGTACATATTTATCAAATAAACTATACAGTACAGAATAAAGTTTTTGAAGTGACTTATTTGTGTCCAATGATTGGAACTCACTATGCCAATCTATTTCGTTCATGTTATTATTAATGGCATTATAATCAGCAAACTTAAAGTTAAATGATGGGCTATAGGTTTTACGCATAAAAATCGTTGTATTAACATGTAATTCAAATTCAAGAGCACCATGAAGTTCATCCACAGGGCACAACGGAAAATCAGATTTAAATAAATTGCGAACAATAAAGAAATTACTTAAAACTAAGTCCAGAGAGTTATTTGACAAATTTACAAAGCTATTATATTGCAGCAACCCTGCAATATATATGAGGATTTTCGCCAATCATTTCCAATACTCTAATTTCATTGTCAGCGCCTGTTACTGTTCTTTCCCTTGACTTTTTCAGTGGTGGCCTGTTCGTCCTTGAAGTTAATTCCAGTCTCTTGAAAATTGTATCGGCAGGAGCTCTTCTATTTGGAAAACGTTGTCTGTATAAATAGGCAACCATTCACCATAAATCAAAATCATATCTGGTTTTTCATCATTTGAATACATTTTGATTTTTAATAAATACAGTGACAGGAATCGTAGCGCATAGCCGTCATGGATTCCCAATTTATTTTTAAAATAATACCATTATGTAAAATTACCACATTGGCTATTAGAATGTATTATGGGTTGCATTTTTAATATCGTCAGGGTCATTATCATTCGCGAAACATCCTGTATTTATTTGCACTGGAGAAATAATTCCTTCTTTATCCCATTCTTACCACGTGCAGAGAACAAACAACTATAGGCAAAAGTATAAGCTTTTGTGAACTCTTCTTTGAACTTTTTCGTATTAAATAGAAAAAAAACTAATCATAAAACACACAGTTCGTAAAGTCATCACTAGATGATTCATTACCGATTTTCACAAAGTCATCTCCATACGCATACGACGTGCTTTCAATCGTTTTACGTGGTCAACATTAATTTGAATTATATAGCCGAAGCATGTGGCAAATTCTTCTGGGAAAATATTAACCAAATGGTATCGCCTGTGGTTACCCAAAAATGCGTATCATTTACCATTAAAAAGGTAGGAATCACCTCAGACACAATTGCTTCTTGGGAACAGCCTCGTTATTAAGACAATTAGCGGCCTCAGGATATAAACAAGGCTATCCGGACGGATTTAAGCTGTATTTAAAGAGATTCTTACCGCGTCAGAAATTTGATAAATGTTTAGCGCACATAAAAATCTTTCATACCGATAATAATAACGCAAGATTATTACACGAAGATTGCTGAAACCAGGAAATTAAATAAGAAGAATTATTATTACAAGGAAGTTGCAGTTCAATGACGACTTAAATGCTTACCGCATGCGACAAGGTTGAGAAAGGTATTTTTACAGAACATTGCAATGGTTAAACGTTAAATGCAGCCAAACGCCTTTCGCATTATATAGGTAGTCCAATTGCAGCCTTAGGTTTAAAAGTATAAGACTAAATGACCAATGCTAGATTAGACAAAATTATAGTTTTGCGATTTCAACAGCAAAATAATTTTCTATTAAAATACAAATTCAAAGAAATACAGTATTAGGGGTACCCCCCTATTTTTGATAAAATACTAAATATTCTTATAAGTATGAGTACCTAGTACCTAACAACCTAACATAAAATCTCTGTAGTGTAAACATTTTGGGGAGTCTACTTCTGTATTTTAAAGAGTAAAATAATAAATGTCCCTCAATAAATTAAGTAAACAATGCAAAATAAATACATTAAAAATTAAGCAGTAGAAGGACGATGTTGCTAAATATACCGTAGTACATACAGTGAATAGTTCACTATTAGGTGTAATGGTATCCCTCAATAGAAATCCATCAAATTGACGTCAAACATGTATTTCTTACATGACTGTAAAAAAAGACTAGTATAGTCAGGCGACATTTACCGATTTTAACATTACCGGTCATCAATACGGTTGAATACGTTTTAAATCAAACAACGCAGCTAATATACCTAGTATATGTAAATATAATTATTTTCTGCTCAAAATGGTCTAAGAAACATACACATTATTATCTTTTTCTCAAATAAGTTTTTGATCAACTGGATCACTATAAATCAAAATCCACCGATTTCGGACCAGAAATTCTGACTTTAACTTCAGTATTTATGCCTCGTCGTCAAATCGTAGGTTCCTGCGCCAGGCTTGTTTTGCTCTCATTTGTTTTAAACTGAGGTTTGACACATATGATAAGGTGTATTCAGTGCAATAATAACGTGTTCATTGATAAAACTGGAATATGGAGCGTCGACATTTGACTAGGGATGAAATGTTACGTGCTGTTGGAATGTTAGAGGATGGCTGTGCTCAAACTCAAGTTGCGACTGCATTTGCCCCTTCAAAGAGCGTAACCTTTAGACTTTGGCGAAGGTACCAAGAAACAGGCGATGTGGCCGAAAGGCACACAGGTCCTAGACGCGCTACAACACCAGCCCAGGACCGGAACATTTTTATTGAGGCCAGGCGTCATCCACAAACTACGGCAAGGGAGATTGTTTCTCATCTCCAGAACTTAGATGGGGTCATAGTTTCAGACCAAACTATCAGAAACCGTCTACGTGAAGCAGGTCTATACAGTCGTCGTCCAATTACAGTTCCTGCATTACGCAGGGGCAATCGCGACCTTCGCTTACAATGGACCCAAGAACATGTTAATTGGATTGAACCACAATGGGGTAATATTCTCTTCACGTATGAGTCTAGGTTTGCGTTTCGGACAGATAGCAGAAGAGTTAGGGTTTGGCGTGGAAAGGGTGAATTAGAGAGAATCAGGCACTTTCAGGAGGCCCATATGTACAGAGGAGGATCTGCCATGGTTTGGGGCGGTATAATTCTCCACCATAAAACAGACCTCGTTTGAATCGACAGAACAATGACTCAGCAAGTTCTAGAACCTCTTGTTCAACCATTCGCATATGCTGCCGGGACAGATTTACTGTATATGCATGACAATGCACGACCACATATTGGTCAGAGAGTAACCAGCTGGTTGGCCGATGAACAGATTCGTTTCTTCCATGCCCTCCTCAATCGCCAGACATGAATCCTATTGAGCATGTGTGGGACATGCTTCAAATAAGGGTACCACGATTTATGCCGAATATCCATAACTGTCCTGATTTTGAAAATCTCTTGGGGAAGCAATGGAATTTGATTCCACAAGAAGCCATTGATCGATGCACTTTGAGCATGCTTAGGAGATGTCAGGCCATTATTAATTCTCGAGGTGGTAACACAGCGCACTAGGCTCACTAAGAATTGAAGAAAACTGCATATTTTTTAATTATGTGGTGCTTGTGTGCTGTAATTGATTATTATAAAATGTATCTTTCGTAAAATTTTAGTTAATTTGTATTTAATTACCAATAAAATTTCTAAGTCTTGTCTAATTTTTTATACAATCTTTCGGCTGTTATTGCAAGTTGCAGTTGCAATTATTGTTAACATTAGAATAGGTCCAAATTTAATGAAAACCCAGGAAAACTTAAGTTCCTTAGACCATTTTGAGCAGTGTATTTTTAGTTTTTAAAATACACCTATAAACATAATAGTCAATTAAACAAAATTAAATATCAATAAACATAAAACGATTAATTATTTCATTAGGGAATTGCTCGTTTATAGAAAGGCTACCAAATCTTAACCAAGTGAAATATAGAACATTAAATGCGTACATGTTATAAGTAAAATTCCAACTTGCCAGTTCAATGAAACATTAAGACCTATATTTTAGATTGCCAGAAATGAAATTAAACAAAGATTAATTAACTCTTATCTGGTCTTGTTCCTTATTTATTGGTTAACGACAAGCCAACTCTGTATCCCTTTATAAATTTGCACATGTCTCTTGATTTATTAATTTACGACAAATAAGTAAATAACATTTGTTTATCAAAAATGATGAATGCTTTTAGCTTTCATATAAGTATGAAATTCCTGTTAAAATTATCACTATTTCTTGGAATGACTATAGCTTTTATGATTAGATATTTACATAATATTTTCCTGTACCTAAAATTTTTGTTTTGTTACAACCAATCATATATTTCGTTMAATATGAACCTTCGACTTCTTAATATGCTATACCTTTGATAGAACACAAAATTTTATCTAAATTATAATGCAGCGCAATCCAAGTAAATATATCACTATAGAACATCCAGTATATTATTGCATGTTCGTATTCCTTGTTGAATTTTAAGGTCACATTGTTTAATATACGAGTACCATACCCCTAAAACGTACAATTTTCGAGATAATTTTAAAGATTATCGAAACGAAAATACCTGGAAGACCTCAAAACGTCGATTTTCATCGTCTGTATCGTGAGAAGGTTTCGGCATTGTACTAAACTCCTCCGTCTGCTGATGAATTTTCTGGAATATTCTATGGATTTCTCGAAACGTCAATTTTCGATTTTCCCATCGCGAGACGTTGCGACAATATGGCACACTCTAATGCAAGTTCGCAACCACATAACTCCCTAATGCTCACATTTATTCCAACCAAACTGCTTCATTGTCAATGGGAAATTCTCCTTCTTAATTGTTCTTCATTTTCTGCCTGGGGAACATTAGGTGGATTATCTATTTTGGGTACAAATGGGATGTTATTGGCTTCCAGCCAATCTCTAGTTTTCCTGGCATAGTGACAAGATGCCAGATCGTGTATAAATCTTAACAATTTAGGCAAATAAATTTGTATATAGAGACCTGCAGTGATGGCTTCTCCTCCAACATGTGCTACATATGACTGTGAAGCACCTGCCGAAGAAATGGTGCACCACAGCAGAAATTTGGCTAGCATGGAAATCGTTGATATAGAATCTATCGTTCCCTTTTATCTGAGAGTTTGACAATGTAAAATATTTTTCATCGTCCAAAATAATGATTCTGTCATTTGCAAAATGTTGACGCCTTAATGCTCGATAGCACCGTGGAATTAGTTGCAACTGCACAGGTGTATATTTTGGTCATTTTCTTCCTTTCCTGAATAACATTCCACTTCTCTTAATTTCCCGATGTACAATCATGTGTGAAACTCCACAGCGCCTTCCTAGTCTTCGTGTAGATGCACCAACTTTTTCTTTTGCACTTTCTGTCAATCTGTATACTCTCATATCAGACAAAAACCGAGGCCTTCCGCGTTTTGGCAGGTTTGCACAAGGTTTTCCTTCCTCACACTCCTTAATTATTCGGTAAATAGTTGCACGGGAAATATTTCGTCCTTGAAATATGTTTACAATATCCGCGTTCGGCAATTGGCCAACTAAATTATACATACTTTTTTGGATTTCGATTTTATACGCTATGTCACAAGAATTTTTCGATGACATCTGTCAATATTTATTATTTCAAGGCTTACTCGAACAAATGCCAGCCAATGGTAACTAGACTGAGTGTTTTGGAAATGATGAAAATTAGCTAAGAAATTTGTCTCAAAATTTAGGTTACATGCGAGAGGAGATTTGAAAATGAAACCAAAATGATGATTTAGTCAACAAGCGTTTAAGGATCTTCCCCAGCGATTTTTTATTATTGGTGATAACGCTCTCTTTTCACGATTAATAATGACGCAACAAGGCAGAGCACTGGGTTTTCCATGAAAATAATGAAATAATTAATATTTCCCTGGCAATCCAGCTGAACAGTACGAAATTAATATTATTATTGACCGATGACAACGTAGAGGCCTTCCTTCCAAGAACACCATCCAGAACGCTGAAAACCGGCCCATATTAATTAAAACATACCCACTCACGTCACCGTGACGATGCCAGTTCCCAAATTTAAAACGATCAACAAACCCAAACTATATAAGCAACTTTTTCATACCATTATTTTAACATTAGACGCGTAACAATTGGGTGTTCGACTTGCAGGGAACATGACGAAACTATTCGGATGTCTTCTGTTCTTCCTGGGCCTGGTTCACTTGGGAAGACAGCAGAACATCGTGGATGGATTACTTCAATTGCTGAGGGAAGGGGAGGACCAGATGCAAATGGAACCACCGGATGTGACGGTGCTGCTACCGGAATACGATTTCATAGTGGTGGGTGCTGGGACTGCGRGGTGTGTAGTGGCAAATCGGTTGTCCGAAAATCCAGGGTGGAAAGTGCTACTAATTGAAGCAGGTAGGGATATAAAAATTTACGCGGATGATTAGTGCAATGGTTAAGTGCTGTTGACATCGATGAATTGCAATTAGATACAAAACATGACGCCATTTATTTTATTCGTAAAATTCTCTGCAATTATAGAGGGTAGTAACTTTGTTATTAGTGGAGATAGAAAGGGAAGTCGTGCAGAATTTAATGCATAATTACGTGTCATTTATAAAACAAATGAATTCCAACTCGTTCAGAAGTTATTTTGAAAAAACTAAAAATTGTCATATTCAGAATTTTGCTTTAACTTTTTTATTTTTAAATTTAACGAAAACAAACTCATAATAAAATATTTCAAGCCTCGAATGCTTTTTTCGTTCAGATATTTTAAGATATTTGCATAAAAAATCAGTATTTCTTATGGACGCCGTATTTGGATTCATATTCAGATTGAGCTATTTTTTTCTGATTAATTTGATGTACCAGATGGCATAGCTTAGAATTAATTTTCATGAATAAAACGCATTTATTGTTTTAAACATTCATCTAAGTATAGTGCGTTTTGGAAAACCAGTTGCCTGTGTAATTAATTTTATGGTTTAGACAAACAAAATTTTACTTACAATTACATTAAGTTGTAGTAACAAGTAACTGAATAATCTTCACAAAACGAACAAGAAATAGAAACAATAAATTTCAAATAGGAGCAAATTTAAAACAATTAAAATCAATTACATTAATACTTAATGCAAGATGAATATGTTCAAACGGTTACAAATAATGCTCAAATAATCCGCCATTTGTTTCAATACAGTTTTGACATCTCTGTTTTACGCTTTACGTTTAATGTCTCTCTATCAATTTAGTTGATTACATTTGTAATTCTTCCTCATTGTGGTAGCTTGTTTTGCCGTATAGCTTATCCCCAGAGAAAGACGTGTAAAGGAGTTACATCGGGTGATCTAGGAGGGCAACAAATATTTCCGCGCGTTATTAGAATTCTACCATTAAAATACTGATTTAAGTAATTTTGTACAGTCTGAGAATTATGCATAGGTACGCCATCTTGCTGGAACCACATCCTTGCATTTACAATTAAAGCTAGCTCATCTAAAACATCTTCCATTAATTTCATTTCTGGCTGGTTAAATTTCCATGGTATAAAATGGGTCCAATGATTTAAATCCAAAGAGGTGTTGGTTTCGCTTTCTAATGAAAAAATTTGGATGATCTTGGGACCAGAAATGGGTGTTTATGCGATTAAAAAGCCCAACATTTGAAAAACTAACTTCGTCTGACCATAAAATATTTATATTTATTTATAAAAGCTGTGATCAACTTCCAATTGTCGCACACACCCGCTAAATTCCAATCGGCGTTATTGATCATTAAAAAAAAAAGTATTTGAGTGATATTGTAAATGTACGGACGATATAGATGTTTCTTCAAAACGCGCGATGCGCTAGACTTGGAAACCCTTGTTTCAGTTTCAATCCGCCTTACGGAGGTATTAAGGTTCACAGCAATGCTTGCTAAAACTAATTCTTATCTTTGATCGTCAATGTTCTGTATATTAACAGCCTGTTTAAGATCTTTTTTTGAAAATGCAGCGTAGCTTCTTAAATTCCTGTCTAAACGTCGGTTGTTTTCTTTTGGGAAACTGGTATAAGTATTCAGCTTAAACCAGTGTAGCATTTTTGTTACAACGAATGTAAGTACAAAAAATATCGTACTTTTCACCGATGGAAAACTGTTCAACCATTTCGAATGATTGCAAATTTAAGATAGTATTTCTTGTTTTCCAAAGCACACTATACTCAGATAACTGTTTAAAACAATAAATGCGTTTAAGTAATACAAATTAATTCTAAACTATATCATGTGGAACATTAAATTAATCAGAAGAAATAGCTGAATCTGAATATGAAAAAATTCATTACGGCGWCCATAAGGAAAACAATGAAAATAACAGCATTTGAAAGCCAATAAAAATAAAAAGTTTGTTAAAACAATTATTCGCTAAATTTAAAAATAAAAAATTTAGAAACGAGTTGGAATTCATTTGTTTTCTAAATGACACGTAGTTGTGCATTAAAACCTACAATTTCTACCAGACCGCTTCAATAACTCTTTACTCTTGCTTCAAACTTTCAGTCTCGTGAAAAATATTTTATTAGTATTAAGAAAAACGATTATACCACTAAAACAAACTATAGCCCAAAATCGCTAAAACAAATTACGGAAAAAATGAAAGTATAGTAAAAGATAAAAGAGTTACAACTTGTGAGGACACTAGTATTACTTGTAGTAGAAGTCACTCAACTATTTTGAAAAGAAGTTATACTTATGTTTACTGTCAACTAGAGAATTTGAATCTTCTCGAAATACAATTTTGTGTTCCACAAGACTCGGCGCGTGGACCCATTTTATTACTACTAGTAAATAATTATTAACTAATTAATGGCTTGTCTCTCTTTTATCTAATGACGACACAATACTATAGGGGATGTCCAACGCAATGTGACCTAACATGGGTAGTTTCTGTTATTATTAGAGATAGGGGTTAAATGAACAGATTTGTAAGAATTTATGTGCCCAGTACCAATTCGTCGAGAAAATAAATGAACTGAAGCCGTCAGTGGCATAAACTTTATTATTTTATCAACCTTCGAGTATAGCAAATTTTGAAATCTAGAAGGGCACAGCACAACTGACTGTATTGCTATCTATTTTGAAATTGGTGTTCTAAATAACGAATGACAGTTGCAGAATTAAGGGCTGGTGCACCATCTTGCTGAAACAACATAGTGCGAGTCACTAGTAAAGAGAATCATCCCGTTTATTTTCCGGGCTTCAGGACTTATTTGATTATTTAATGTTCCACATCATTTGCTGACGCGAAAACGCGTTTGGTTTAACCTTTCCGTGTCCTTTCTATAAGTGTGCAAAATTAGATTCATCGGTCCATAATATTTTACCGCAAATGTTTTCCTCTTAACCACAAAAATTAATGTACAACCAATAATGTTTGGCTAATGCAATACCTGCATGAGAAGTATTTATTTTTCTTAGAATTCATGAAGAAACTGTAGATTTTGTAATTTTATGTCTATCTGGTATATGTCTTGTTGACCTTTTACCATTAGCATTTATAGTTACCGAAACTGCAGCCTCCTTGCGTACTTGTATTTCTTGTTGATATAAAACGATCCCTATTTTTTTTTAATTTTCATCCAAGTATTTGATTGTTTTTACTTAGGTTGACGTCCTTCTCTATAATAATTCTGATACTATGTTTGACTTAAAGTAACATTCTTTCGGCGTCAAATATACATACAAAAAATGTCAGTCATACTGAATTCCGTCTGACTCTAATAAAGCGAAGCTGACTTGTTATTTCTTATTTATAATTACTTGGCGTTTGATTGCTTAAAAGCACACTACGTTATTCATATAAATGTGTTTATATTTAGTATAATTGTCTAATTTTTAATATAATGCGTTTTCTCAAAATAACAAATATAGATCGCATTTATTGTTTAATACTAAATGGAAATTATTAATATCAAAATTGAATAAAAGGCAATTCAGCGACAAACTGATATAACACGGTATCTTCTAAGAAATAAGCATAAACTTGATCGTCATTTGTTTTCAATAAGTCTTTGAATATGGCATGTTTATAGCGAAAGCTAATAAAAATATAATATAGGTAAAATGAATATGGCCTGTGAGATATCAAATTAATGATACAAATACAAATACATACGTCCAATATGTACAAATCCAATACGACAAAAATACATAGTTTGAGTTAATATTTCAAGAACAACATAAATTGCATTACACGTCATTTTGTTACGCATAAAAACTTGCCTTAATAATGTTGGAACACTTCCTTGATATAATTGACATTTAAACAATTTTGACGATTTTAATGCAAATTTTAAAGCAAATCGAATCGGCCTGGAATATTATTGCAGACAATTTGATTGGTATTTATCATATTAGTGGTTGAATATGTATCAATATAATAATGAGTTGCAAAATATTTGCAGCTATTGAGTATTACTACATATTTTTATATTGCCAGATAACGAACAACAATAATTTATTCGATAAAATAGTTTACCATACTTAGTTTTTTAACGCACCCTAACAGTTAGTATGTAGCTAAGAATCGATAGAAGATGAAATTTACAAATGAATTAAACAGAAAAAACGAAAATGAAGGTTCCGAAAACCGACATGTTCACGATAGTAATAACCTTAAACTTGTTGTTTACACGTGTAAATATGTAGATGTTTATATATTGTTTTCACTTGAGGCAATAGCATCCAAGAAATCTGGCGATAATTATACAACGAAGTCCACTTCCATTAACCTGTAAGTGACAAAAGATATGGGTATTTAGGTCAAAACTACATTTTTAAATGCTTCTTAACAATGTTGTAACAGCTGTGCTAATGATGCACGACCACGTTCACGAGAAGTTACTATTAGTAGTACCTACTTAGTAATCTACAGGAAGATCAGAAAACGATATAAGATGACAGAAAAAATCGCTATAATTCAGAAGCATTTCCATTTGTTTCACAGAAGTATCTTAATTTGAGATATTTAGGGGCAGCAAATAATTACCTCCACATCCAACGAATGGGATGTATTGTATCGCGAAAAAAATTTTCAATTTTCAATCAATTTGCTCGTACGATTTATTTTAAATTTTGGTTTATATAGAAAATCAAATTTCTGACCAGAAAGCACTCTTGTATATTATTTTGTTAAGTTACTAATTTTCGAGTTATTTAAAAAAATGATTTTAAAAATTTATATACTTTTGCTAATATCACGAGGACTGTCTGTCTTAGAAAAAATGTGTGGAGAGAAAAAATGCTCAAAACCTGATTACTAACCGTATAGTATAAAAAATAAAAACGCAAATATCATTTTGACAATTGGATTCAATTTGCAGCGGTTTTATATATAGTTTCGCCATTGATAGAGCATCAAAATGTACATTTTTTCAGTTCCGATTTCTTTGCACGTTGATTTTTAAATTTCGGAAAAATGGATCACGTATAACTTGATTTTCTTAAAATAAAAAATTTTAATTTTTTTTACATATATTCTTTCGATTTCAGTAATACACGTATAGGTCTATCTTTAGCAATTTTTAATGAATTAGCGATCTTCTGTTTTGCCATGAAGCAGAAAAATAATATGAAGTACGGTTTACTAACTTAACATGAAGTAAATAAACAAAAACCAAACTATTTTTGGCAGTCGAACGAAATACTTAACAGAAACTGACTTAGTTGCCACTGGCTCTGAATCAAAATGAACTGTACAGAAAATGAATTTGTGGACAAGATGTTTATTTGGGCGAATGCACAGTAGTCAGAAAAACAAAAAAGCTAGCCAAAATATGAAGGTGCTGTTAAAATTCTAGAATTGTTGTACTTTATTGAGGTTATTGATTACGATACTGAATTCAGATTTTTAAGTTCAAAATGGCAGAGTTCGGTGCATGAAATATTAAAACAGCAACAACTGTAGGTACCATTATCATTACCAAAAAGTGCTATATCTTCTGAAGACTACATGGCTCTTGATAATTTTGTAATGCTATTATTATTATCTCCACAACGATGACAGAAATATCATATAAAGAAATATCATTTATTTTTAAATGGACTTTACTGACCTAGATCTAGATGGAATGTAAATATAACGTTCATTTGTTTGACACCTGATATCACCTGATATTGTTTCATCAACATTATACGACCTACCATTTGCCTTTTGATTGCAGGTCGCCCTGAAAACTACTTAATGGACATGCCAATCATAGCCAACTACCTCCAATTCACCGAAACCAATTGGAAATACAAAACAGAACCCAGCGGGCGATTCTGCATGGGCATGGACAACGGCCAATGCAATTTTCCGCGTGGTAAGGTCATCGGCGGCTCAAGCGTCCTAAACTACATGATCTACACTCGAGGAAACCGAAGGGACTACGATAACTGGGCCAGAATGGGCAACACCGGGTGGTCCTACAAAGAAGTGATGCCGTACTTCAAGAAGATCGAAAACTTCTCGATTCCGGAGTTGTTTGATCCGCATTATCACAGTAGAGATGGGTATTTGAATGTAGAGTATGCTCCGTTCCGTACCAAGATTGGAGAAGCCATAGTGGATGCGGGTATTCAAAATGGATTGAAGTATGTTGATTATAATGGTGCCGTCCAGACTGGGATCTCGTTTCTGCAAGTTAGTATGAAAGATGGCGTTAGGGAGAGCTCCAGCAGGGCGTATTTGCATCCAATTAAGGACAGACCTAATCTTCATGTGAAGAAGTTGTCGATGGTTAAGAAGATTTTGATAGATCCGATTACGAAGGCAGCGTACGGAGTTGAATTTGTACGAGGGGGGGTTACAACTAGTATTAGAGCGAGAAAAGAAGTGATCATATCAGCTGGTGCCATCAATTCCCCACAGCTGCTCATGCTTTCCGGTATTGGCCCTAAAAAGCACCTCCAGCAGCTTGGTATTCCTCTCTTGAAGAACGCAAAGGTTGGATATAACTTAATGGACCATATCGCTTTGGGAGGGCTTACATTTATAATTGATAAACCATACTCTCTCAGAACTGACAGTATCATCAACACCAAAAACTTGATAGACTACTTTAGCCATCACAGAGGACCATTATCTATACCGGGGGGCTGCGAGGTTTTGTCGTTCCACGATTTAGAACACCCAAACGATCCTGATGGTTATCCAGACATGGAACTGCTATTCCAGGGAGGCTCGATTGTATCAGATCCCCTCCTCTACAAAGATTTTGGAATAACTGACTCCTTATTCGATGCAGTATACAAACCTATCAATAACGCCGAGACATTCATGGTATTCCCAATGCTCATGCGACCAAAGAGCAAAGGTCGGATAATGCTCAAAGGCAGCGACTACCGCTCAAAACCATCCATCTTCCCCAATTATTTCGCCGACTCAAGTGACATGAAAACCATCCTGGGTGGAGTCAAGCTCATTTTAAACATCACGAGTCAACCAGCCCTGAAGAAGTTGGGGACTAGGCTACACGACATCCCCATTCCTCAATGCAGAGACTTCCCCTTCGCCAGTGACGATTATTTCAATTGCATGGCAAGGCATTTCACTTTCACCATCTACCACCAGAGTGGTACCTGCAAGATGGGGCCAGCTGGTGACAAAACAGCTGTCGTGGACCCACGATTACGTGTTCACGGAATTAGGAACTTGAGGGTCATAGATGCTTCTGTTATTCCCGAGATCCCGGCAGCTCACACTAACGCCCCTACGTTTATGATTGCAGAAAAGGGCGCGGATATGATCAAGGAAGACTGGGGATGGTATTGAGAAGAAGAAGGAAAAGACGTTAAGTGCTGTGATAAAAAGTGATACCCTGAATGAGTGATCGGTCGCAGTGTTTTTTATTGTGTCACGATTCTTAGAATAGAGATGTCTGGTAAGTTATTAAGAAACTCCTCCTCATTTATATTTCAAATACTTTTGATATCTTGAAACAGCATTTTTATATGCTTCATGTGCAATGTTTAATGTATCAACAATATTGCAATATTTTCTCAAAAAACGATAGATACTACTGTTGTAATCAGATCATTAGTAGCAAAACTACTCTTTACGTTTAGTTTTCAAAGTTCAATGCGTTGAAAATAACTTACCAGACACAGCAAAACTGTGAACAATACTTGTAATAGCTTACAACAACATTTTTACAAGAATAGTGGCTAGACTAGTATTTTTAAATCCAGATAGATCTGGATTTTCAATAAATTATAGGTTTACAACCATAACTCCACAATTTTATGCGATCGTAACAACTGAATTTATTATTTAAATGTCTAGAAGTTAGGTTTTCTTATTAAATTTGAAACAAACTATCGGTTTTAGTTATTAAACTCTAAATAATCCTAGCACCAGCAATGATCTGAAGTTAGAAAAAAAAATCGACCCTACTGTAAAGACTTCAAGTAAGCATTTCAAAATGAGAAGTTGCATTATAGGTAAGTAGAATTTTCCAATATTATCCCCATTACAAAAGTTAGAAGACGTGTTTTTGAGCGCTGTGAGTGAAGTGTTTGTTGTAAATGTTGGGCTAGCTAGCAAGAGAGCCAAAATGAGTGACACAATATTAGCCTGTATATTGATAAGCAGCTAAGTCTTAGGATAAGTGTATATAACGGGCAATAACAACTTTCATTTAGAATGAATATAGCAGCATCCTAGAAAATTTTGTCTCTTGCATTATTGGGTGGCGAATAGCACACCTTTAACAAGTATAAAGTCAACAAAACGACTCTGCTTCTAGGAAACCTTTTTTGAGTAATAGCTTGGACCGAAGATAGCAAGTTGTTTAATGTTCTCAAAACAAACTCTCTTTTTCAATGCAGACGATATAACAAACTTTGGCTTCCTACCTTTTTACAATTTTGAAGTGCCCTCAGTTCCTCTTCCACATTTAAATTAATTGTTCACAATGTCAAATCACGTCTACGTTCAGTCTAAAAATGTCAAAATACACAAAACAAAACGAAAACACTAGAATTCACATCTTAATACACGCACCGAGAAGCGAACTAAATTGAGTTAAAAACGTGCAAATCGGCACATTAACGAAGTCTTTGCAAGTCGTATCCATGGCGACAGAGCAACAAAAAGATCGTTTCCATGACAACGAATCAACAAGTCGTACCGCTTCGATAAAGTATTGACCGCGTTAATGGAATAGCTGTACTAGTTCGACGAAGTAGTGGCCACGTTTTGTAATATGTAATTTTAATTTGCGATATCTTCTGTAATAACAGCTTGATTTGATTGGAAATTTTACAGAATGTAATCAAAACCAAAAACAATTTTAGAAGGTTCTAGGGGGTATCACGGAATAGATATGCAGACTATCGATAAAATAACGTATAAAATTTACTATACGGATTATTTGAAAAAATTCGAAAAAAACCTTATTATCTAAAAAAAAACAATCAAAATGGGCACAATTAGGAAAATGGATATTTTACATATTATGCATAAAATAACGCTCAAAAAATTACGTAGAAGAGTAAGCAAGATAATAGTAACTCAGCATCTGTAGATTCAATCACAACTGAAATTATTCAGAATCTATAGATGATAACTTTTTTGTATATTTTGGAACTGCTAATGTTCAACGCGAGTCCAGTCTGGAGTAGGTAATGCTAAATTTAGCAAAAATTCAAGATTTTCTACCTACTTAAATGTATTCAGTAATTTTCATACACTCACGTCCACATGAATAAATGTCAATTAATTTAATTTTAAGGTTAGCCACCAGCAAGCATAACAAATGTTATAAGAAATATATGTGACTATTTCTTAGGAAAAAAAAGATAAAAGGTGCAGATGCTACAAAATTACCTTACTCAATAGTGGCTAAAATTATATGCCTGGTAGAAATGAAGTATCAACTCTACAATCCATCAGGGCTCAATTTAATTAACAGAAGCTGGAATTTAAGTAGGCACAGTATCACTACTTTGGCGAAAGTTTAAAAAAATGGGATCAAACACAAAAAAAATTACCAAGAGATTGTCACCAATAGAAAGTGAATGACGATTTCGTCGTTAGTGAAATGTAGATGTTTACTTGCACCAGGGAATGGAATAACGGGTCACAAATATTTCAATTAAAAAGCACCTCCCTGTATAAAAAACTAATTATTTTAAAGCCTGTGGGTTCCGAATACTTCCTTAGTTTTCGCAAAAAATGATTACCACCCAGACATGGACCACATGGTATCCAAATAGAAGTTCGAAAAACAGCTTATAACAAATCAATTAGTATTATGGATAAGGCAGCTTATCATTCTCGTCGAGATAATAGAATATCGAAAAGACATAGATAAATTAATTAAGGCGTTTTTTATAAATTGTTTTAAAAATATTAAATCAATTGAAAATAGTTTTGTAAAGTACATTCCTAGCAATAATTATCAATGTTAGTGACGATTATGCAAGGTTCAGTATCCTGCAAGAAACTGTTCAACATCTACGACCCAAATACAATTCAATGGAAAGGTCCAATAGAATCCCAGCACTCCCGAAGGTCGTCGAACAAGATGTAAGAGTAAAAAACTACTATGACAGCGCGATAGTATTACGTAGAAATCAAGGGGACAATGCAGATCAATCAATTACTCATCATCAATAAAAAAAAACAAACACAGAAACAGCTAAGGAAAGCATTTACTGATTGGTTGGATTCCCATTTCAATTTTGAGGCTTCCCGTTACATGCACTGGCAACAAGCATGTCACCTCTCCAATCCAGCACAGATAGATTGGGCCTGCGGTATACCCGGGATCAAAATTAACGTTACAAAAAGGCGGTACAAAGAATTCCGAAATCAACGCCGCCCGCGATGCATGAATCATTTATAGAAACCTTGTACATAACAACCAACTTGATGAAGAATAGAACAACTAAGTATATTCGATTTTTTCTAACAATGAAAATCTATCTCTAACTTGGTCCCAGCACACAACACAAATTTTTCACTGCAATTTTCTTTTAAAAGAAGCACAATATTTCAGTTACTGCCCCTTCTACAGTCAATACTTTACTATATGTATTGAACCTACGTCATATCTCATTGAACTTCAGACTATAATCCATTTTTTTTCAAGTTGTAAATCATATCTCACTCTTATGGGTTGCAATATTTGATGGGATTTAAATCTTTAGAATGTGGTAAAAAATAATTATTAATGCAACGATGACTTCTTAAGGCCCTGACATTAAGAGACATTAATTAATATCGTTTTTTAGAAGCCATTTTTAAAACACGCTTAAATCCGCAAGATAAGATAACACAAAAACTATTCCTAAACTATTGACTCTAGTTCAAATATGGAGTACAACCCAATAATTTAATAATGATTAAATCAGATAATAAGGTTGGAGATTAAAATTCTCATGATTGCACCATCGAAACCTGATCTCAAATTGTGTTGCTTCCATAACCTTGTACGATGTTGAAAAACCTTGTCTGTGGCACGCAAGTACGAGTATAATGTCAGCAAAAGTCAATAACCGAATCAATCAAGGACGATGCCATATTTTGGGACAATACTTAGAGATTTAAATACCTAATTACGTTGTCGGAATCCTGAAGGTTTATTTTTAAATACTGGTAGGTCAAGACTGAAAACTAACCTTTAGTAAATGCGTAGAAATTATTAATAACATCTGTTAAGTCAACTAATAATAAGAACCTTTAATACGACAAATACTGCCTAGAATTTAAAAAAAAATCTTAAAATACATCACTATTATTGTTAATAACAAGCTAGAAAACACTTAATGATATTTCAATTTTAATAAATACTACTAGCAAATATTTTAGATTATTATTATCGTTATTAACATTACACATTGCACATTACTATTTGTTAGCCACAAAATTTGAAGTTTTGCTTCTAATATTATTCAACACAAATGTTTAAAAGAGGAAAGGTACTGGTACTGTGATGGCTTGTTTTTGTAAATTCTAATTTAGGATAACCGACCACAAGATGACATGAAACATAGTATGAAAAACCGCGATGCTGATTTTTTACATGGGATTTCCTCGTATAATTCGCGAATGCCGTAAGCAAGATCAGATTTGGGCAACCCCAAGGACGGTAAATACATCCATTAGTCTTCCGCTTGTTCTTTTAGATGTGTCCGGAATAGTAAATATTTAACTTATAATGCACAGTTTGTATCTATTTATTTAATTAACACCTGCTAACTACTATCTTAATGATAGTAAGCTATTAGAACCATTCACAACATAGTGGAAATTCAGAATGGTGTTTACCTATTGATTGCAAAGATGTAACTTGGTAAACATGTTAAAATTCAGCGATGGTTACTGCAACACCTCATATCTAAAAATATTGTTATTATTTTAAAAACCCTCAGAAAACTACGACAAACATATTTATTTGTACTTTACGTGACGACAAAACTACAGAGGCAAGAAAACTAATTAAGTACAACAATAATATACAATTTTGTACCAACCAACGATAGGTTCGGTGTCTTTTTAATAATACCAATTATTGTACAACAATTGATAATGTTTCAAATTAATGTTTTATTTAACATTGTCAAATCAGTCAGTTGAAATTACTTTCGACATTTATTAGTAAAAATTTTGTTGGTGGTGCCTCCTTTTAGCAAAAAACTGAAATGCTGACAAAGCCACTTATCTGCATTATCTAGATCTACTTTCTAAAGTCACCAGTAAAGACGTTTATTCTGCTGGTAGATAGCGTCGTCGTTTAATTTTCACCAACATGTAAAGGTTCAAAACTGTACTCTATGTCATCATGACTGTATAAAATTCAGGATATACCAATAGCAAATATTTACAAGATATTCATTTTTTTATTTCATTATCAACGGTTAAATCGTGGCCAAATTATCAAAGGACATGCAACACAATCGGATATCACTGAAGAAATTTTGCAATTAAGAATATCTTGTTTTATCGGACAATGCCCCATTTCACATGGTTCACAACATGCTGGACAAAATCGAACAATTTGGTTTTCTAATGCTTATTTTGAAGAGTTAGACATATCGTCCTATACGGATGTCCCAAAGACGTTGAAGGAAAAATATGATACCCTTGAATACGATTCAGAATTTCCCGACGTATTTCGATATGTATGCAAAATTATGTAAATATTATACACGTTCTGTTTTTAACAGGTTATACTTCTCATTCAATAATATAGGTTTAATATATCAAATGAATGAATCAGTAAAGTACGTTCTTAACAATGTGTGATATTCCTCTTTTATAGGTCTACAAAAAAGTCAGAGATAGCATATATCTTCTTTTAAGGGTAGCTTACTATATCCATTCTATGTTCTAAAAAATGGTCACTTATAATGCGGTAATTGCATAAAGCTATTTAAAAGGATACAGCATTAATCCTTATCAACTTATATCGATGAAAAACGTTTTCTTGGATAAAAAATTAATTTACCAGGATTTTAAAACAGACTAAAAATTATAAAGTAATTTGTCTCGGGTGGCTGTATTTTTAATGTTACGTATACCCGTACGTTTATATTAAATATGACGTATTCATGAATACGTCAATCAAAGCTATTACTGACCCATCAGCTGTTCTGTACTTATCGACCGTATCAACGTACGTCGTCGTAGTCTGTAAAACCACCGTTAGATGACTTATTAGCGATTTTCAAAAAATAATCCCCAAGGTGCGGTGTAAGACGTGTCTACGTCAAAACTTGGGGGAAGCAATAGAGTATAGAAGGTAGCTATCGATAAGAAAACTAACACAGCAATTCACATCATTTGCAGTACAATAAAATTATTATTATTATTATTATTATTATTATTATTATAAATCCGCAAGGGGCTAAAAAATCATTTTATACCTTTTAATCAGTATGAAAAACGTATATTAAAAAACATATTTAAATATTACCCTAATCCCAAACTTCCGTCCGAAGGGACTACAATAATTTATTAATTTGAATAATTTGCTCTTAGATTAAACAAATATATACTTAAAAAAAAACAACGAAAAACATTCAGACTACAATTACCTTAAGTACCTCCACCAGCAGTCGTTTAAAAATCCATATACCACATACCTGAAACAAAACGACGGCATTAAACATGTTATTAGCAAAAAAGACAGCCAGCCTAAACCGGCCAAGGTTCGAATGTTATGTTGTTGCTCCCGAAGAATTCCCTTTTCTGGCCGGAGGCCAGACTGCATTCACGATTTTATCGCAAGCGGGTGGTCAAAAAGAAAACGACCTGTCCAGGTATATATACAAAACTGGTCGAAAAAATACCACAATCGGCGTTGGTTCTTGAGCGGGTTAAAAATGCAGAAATCGGTAAGTATAGCGCATGAAAAGATTTTCTTACTGTTTTTCGTTAAAAAAAGCATGAGGGATGTTTTGGTTATTTTAATTACAATTTCCCTTTTTTTATTTGCTACTTTCTTAGGTGGTCGGCATTAGCACTAGAAATCTTGCACGATGTTAACTGAAATATTTTTCTTTATCCACAAATTTGTTATGAGAACGTTACTATGGGACTCATTTGTGTTGAAGCATGAACCCCATTAGACCACTAGTGGTTAGTTAGTTAAGTTCTTTATTAACATACATTATTTTACACATAAAAGTACTACAATGAGTCTATATTAAAAAAAAATTTTTTTCTAAACGCAACTACACTGTATGACATCTTAATCTCTTCGGGTAAGTTACTAAACATTCTAATGCCATCAACAAAAAGTGATTTCTGCTTGACAGATGTTTACACCTAACTATTTCTTAAGTTATATTCAAACAATTGTCCTTTCCTAACTATAAATCCATCTAAGTACGCAGCTGAGCACTAACAATTTCTCTATCTAACATTTTACTAATCTTTTTATTTTCACTACAATTTTGTTTATCGTATTTTCAACGTTATAAATAAAGACCCTGTAAAACTCATCAACATCAATCACAGTATTATTCCACTTGCTCGATAACAATTCTTTTCTAACTTCACCCAACCTGGTGTAATGTTCAATCTTTGTCAAATTTTATTAAAACAAAAAAATGCGCATTAATAGGTACTTTTTAATCAAATAATGATATGAATTATGATAAATATGGAATATACTTTTTTACAGTTTATAAAATTAATGGCAGGTGAAGTCTCAATTATGGGTAATGAGATTTAAAATCTAAAATCYTGGTAAAAAAATGCTGAAAGCAGTTGTATCTTATTGTTTCCAAATGAAGTATCAATGTAACCCTTACATACAACATTCATTAACATTTTGTTATTAATAGCTTTGCTCCAGTATCTGAGTATTCTTGAGCAAGTTGACAATCTTCTTTGGCATTGTACTAGGTGTTTTTATACCAGCGAGAAGCTTTACACAATTATAACCTTTGTAACCGACGAAAATCTATTAAACATCCTCTTTATTGATACTCTGGAATTCCTTGCCCTGCTTTCCCCTAAGTGTTTTTTCAAAAAAGCAATTATACGATTATGTTTACTAATACCAAAATTTTCCCAATACAAATATGAATCGCTTATGAAAATTTTCATACTTAGCTTGTGGCGTGTTTGGCATACGTGAAGATTACAATGTCTAAAGCAGCTCCTTCAGTTTCCAAATCAAGTATTATCACTTATGCACGATTAGTACCAAAAAAGGTTGACATCTAAAAATTGTTTAAAACAACTTTGGGTGGCTGCCATAAGCCCTTCCAGCCCTTTTATTTTATTATTTTGCCTTTTTCATACAGTCATTATGAAACGTAAATTGAATTTTTTAATCTCAAATCTGAGGAAACATCGCTTGGATTTTTTAGAGCTTTTTGGATTACGTACATGTAACTAAAGCTTCCTAAAAGGTTTAAGAAGTAGAGTTGCTTACGAAAGAGTATGTGCCTTGCAAATTTTTAGAGATTCAAACATTGTAACATGCTGCTAACATTGAAATGGAACCATAAAATAATTAAGTTGTAAAACGACTGAGGAATATTGCTTAATAATTTAGCAATTTTATATTATGGTCAAGCTAATCAAGAAATTTATACCCGCTACAATTTGGAACATTTTATACGTAGGAAATTTTATTAATTTGTTCAGCAAACAACGCATATCAAAAACATCGGAGCAGTAAATAATTTTCTCTCAAATAATTACAACGAATACCGTCTTCTAGCATCACAATTTACTCTTGTTTTAATACCCTGGTTCCTGTCTCAATACAATTGTATATTCATTTAATCAGTATTTTCTCACTTTTATTAAATACAGCATTTCGTTGCAGATAATCGTCTTGGCTTTAGTCCTGCTGGCTGCGCATGCAGCTCCTCCAGTGTTTCCAAATCTTCATATACTAAAAACCACACTACCGATCTCTGCCACGACAACTCTAGAACCAGATGAAGATATTCAAGCAATCACCCAGACAAGGACACAAGCTCCCTTGGATGTGACCGCTGCTAAGAAGTTGTTAAATGAAGCAGAACTTCTCCAAAACAAGAATGCAAAGTGAGTAAAATTCAGCAGGAAGCACAATTTACCATAACCATGACCCAGGGTCATTAAATACATTTAGCTCGGATGTAAAGACCAAAATTCTGCATTCGGTGTCTCAGTATGCTTTTTGACGAAGATTACATTTGTTAAATGATACATTATTATTCAAATCACACATTCCAAAGACAAAATTGCCATTTACACATCAAGATTTGTGAACGAAGCTATTCTTTTAATGTTACGAAGTTTCTACGACCAATTATTTCTCACCAGCATCAGTAAAGAATCTCATCCATTTTACGTTAACGACGTATCAAACAGAAAGTAAATTTATTCGAGTTTAGACACAATACATTTTTCAGTGACTCGTAAATAAGTCGATAACCTTGAATTTTTATTACTTAATGGGACTTCTTTAATGATTCTATTTTTATACAGACAGGTTGGGTTGGGCATTCACGTTGAGCCGTAAGAGGTTTCATATTCAACTTGAGGGCCAACAATCTTTATGGCAACTATGAATACCAGCTACAATAGTATTAAAATTAATCAATCTATTTTCTGCTTCAGCAATCATAATTTTTTCGAGTGGACAGATACCACGATTTCAGCTTATTTCCATAATCTACGAAAAATATTCAATTGAAATAAATCATCTGCTCTGGGCAATCTACTCCCATCCTACGACCGGTTTCGCCCTGTTGGGGCTCATCAGAGTTCTTTTGTTTTACACAGTCACATTTCTTCTATTTTATTACTAACAGTTTCCACTTAATTTCGTCTAGTGCGTGTTAATATTTTACCTTCCAGTCAATTTGTCAAATATGGATGTGGACTTTGAATGATACCAACCATTTCTTTTCCTAATTTTACGACACTCAACTGCAGACTGCTGTAAAACTTTTAGCCTGCCAGGTGGTTGTACGCATTACAGGACCGTACTTGCAATCTTTCAACCATTACATTTAATTTTAAGGAATAAATAAACTCAAAATAAAATAATAAATAAAAAAGCATGTACTATTTATTTTTTAAAGTATCATTTTTGAAAATTAGATTTTAGTCACTTAAAAAAGTCACTGTCATCATATGTTCCATCACTGTCGCCAAGTCGATTTATTAACTAGAACAACCCAAGATATTATGGGCTAGTTTCTCTTGTCTTTATTAAAGTTGATGTTAGCTAAAATCAACCCCGTAAATTGGGGTATGTGATTGGTTTAGATTTTAAATACAGAATTGATTTTATCTTAAAATAGAGAAGAGGAACCGGCCCAATGTGTCTTTTTAGTACTCGCCGTGTTAATATAGAGGGTGTTGCAAATTAATGGGTCATCCCGTTAACCCTAAATTCTTGAGGAGATTATATGACGATTTTGTTATTGGTGAGTTTCTGAAAAACGCTTCATTTAAAAAATACAAGCTGCCATAGATGATTTTTGAAAATCGTTTTTTTACGATATAATCCAGTTTTGGGGGCATCGAGTTGAAATTCGTTACAAGTCTGTAGTATTTATATCTAACTGCACCCCTAAATTATTGTTAACATTACTATAAAAACAAATGAATACCTGGAGAGTTTGTAACTTTCTAACCCCCCCCCCGCAACTTTTTGTGACGTACGCCCATGAGACCAGCGAATTTTTTTTCTAGTACAAATCTTCATTGTCAGTTTTTTTGGTCTCTTGTAATTTTTAGACAAAATGGTTAGATTCAGAGATAAACGCCGTTTTGTGAAACTTTCCACCTTGCCTATTAGTAATAAATGTTTAAATCCAAATTATTGCCCAAATTATGTATTTTTTTAAACATTTATTACTAATAGGCAAGGTGGAAAGTTTCACAAAACGGCGTTTATCTCTGAATCTAACCATTTTGTCTAAAAATTACAAGAGACCAAAAAACTGACAATGAAGATTTGTACTAGAAAAAAAATTCGCTGGTCTCATGGGCGTACGTCAAAAAAAAATTGTGGGCGATAGAAAGTTACAAACCTCCCGATATTCATTTGTCTTTAAAGTAATGTTAACAATAATTTAGGAGTATACTTAGATGTAAATACTACAAACTCGTACCAAATTTCTCCATACCTCCAAAACTGGATTATATCCTAAAAACGATTTAAAGTTTCAACTTTGACACCATGTATTTTTTAAATGAAACGTATTTCAGAAGTTTACTAATAACAATCTCGTCATATTTTGGCCTCAAGAATCTAATGCTAACGGGATGACTTACACCCTATATATGTAAGAAATTTATTTTTACATTCAACGGTTTACTTCTTTATTACATACAGGCATTATAAACGTTCTTTCAGATATCAGTTTGCTACTGACGTTGAAGATCACATTAGCGACCTCACACAACAAAGGGAAGAAGTGCGAGATGGTTTAGCTGTTAAAGGAATGTATTCCTACAGTGATGGATACGTCAAGAGAACAGTTCATTATGTTGCTGACGATAAGGGATACCGTGTAGTAAGGTAATATATTATTATATTATATATAATAATGTATATTATTATTTCAAAAAATTGTTACAATGACTGTCAAGACTGCAGACTTATATTATGTGTCTTTATATACGAGGCATGTTTTTTAAGTAAGTACCGTTTTGCGATTCCGCCGCCGCAGCGCTACGGTCGGCGTTCCGCGTATGCGCGCTGGTTACCTACATCTATTGTCTACGCACTGACGCCATTACAGTTTGATTCTTCATTGTATACGTTGTTTACTCAGTGTTTAAGATGCCTCCGACAATCGTGAGTCCCGCCGATTGTGAAGTACGGGCTGTTATACGATTTCTTAGTGCTAAAGGCGTAAAACCGATCGATATTCATCGTGAGATCTGTGAAGTTTACGGACAAAACATTATGATTGATGGAATGGTAAGGAAATGGGTGAGAGCATTTAAAGATGGCCGCACATATATGCATGATGAAGAACGGAGTGGGCGTCCTTCGGTCGTTAATGAAGATTTGGTGCAGAAAGTGAACGAAACGGTGAGAGAAAACAGACGCTTTACAATTTCATCATTGTGCGACTGCTTTCCTCAATATTCTCGTAGTGTTTTGTATCGCATTGTGACCGAGAACTTGAATTACCGGAAATTGTGTTCACGTTGGGTTCCAAAAATGTTGACGGATTTGCACAAAACCCAACGTTTAGGGAGTGCATTGACCTTCCTTGAGCGGTACCACAATAAAGGTGAAGATTTTTTAGACCAAATTGTTACTGGTGACGAAACGTGGGTGGCCTACGTCACACCAGAATCGAAACAACAATCCATGGAATGGCGACATTCATCATCACCCAAAAAAAGTGAAGTTTAAGCAAACAATTTCTGCCCGGAAAATCATGTGCACAGTTTTTTGGGACAGAAAAGGAGTATTGCTAGTGGAGTTTCCGCCTCGTAATGAGATAATCAATGCAGCGTCTTATTGTAAGACATTGAACAATCTGCGTCGTGCAATCCAGAACAAAAGACGTGGCAAGTTGAGTAAGGGTATCGTTTTGCTGCATGACAATGCCCGTCCACATGTGGCTAATCGGACCACAGATCTCATCAAATCTTTTAAATGGGAAACTCTAGATCATCCTCCATACAGCCCTGATCTGGCGCCCAGCGACTACCATTTGTTCCTGCACTTGAAGAAACACCTGGGTGGTCAGCGTCTTCAAGACGATAACGAAGTCGAAACATTTATGATACAGTGGTTAACAAGTCAGGCGGCAGAATTTTATGAGGAGGGTATTCAAAAACTGGTGCCACGTTATGACAAGTGCCTCAATATTCACGGAAATTATGTAGAAAAGTAGATTAAGGTACAGGCTTTCATGTAAGATAAAATTATTGCGATATCTTTGCACGTCTTTTTTTTAATTCCAAAACGGTACTTACTTAAAAACCATGCCTCGTATTAACGTGAATTTAAACTATTCAAATATGCAAACGATGCCTGATTCTTGTTAGTACATCAATATCTCACTTAAATGATCAAGAACTGTATTCGGAACTTTGTTTTTTATAGGATGGAGGCGACGCCACTGGATGGACCACATGTAGATCTGACAGGTACAGCTTCAGTCAACACCAACGCACATGGCAGACAAATTAACTACAGAGTACAGAGCGTTCCTATTCCCGGTCCTGTTGCCAAAGTTGTCGATTCTGACACCCGTTTACGCGAAATTAGTCAATAAGCTATCGTTGTTAATTAGTTTATTTAAAAAAATACAAACTGCGACAGTAAAATGAAATTGTGTTTTTGTATATACAAAATATTTGGTACCAAATGGCATCAATCCATATAATTATAACTGGATAATACTAAACACAAAGCTACTAATAAAATTTTACAATATTTTCCTAATCATGATTTTAACATATTTTGGTAGGAGGACATTAATAAGTCACAACATTTATTTATTTACTCTACACTGTTCTACAGATGAATATCCAATTAGAGAACACGAAAATTACATGAAGAATCTGTGCAAAACGCTACAAAACTTCTGGAAAATTATTTATCGTTTCAGGCACAGGTACTTTCGTCAGGTCAAAACTAACTAAAACATCAGCTTCTGAAATACTTAAAACGTTAATAAAATCTGAAGAATTCTTGATGAAACTACTGGTTTTTGCTACAAAAGGTTTTAAACAGTTAGCACAAAATTTTACCAATCGTAATAAGTATAGGTCTTAACGGGAATTTATGGAATTTAGAAAAATCCTACAATTTAACAATTAAAAAAGGCTTCTCCTTATTCGAAAGATTTGAAGTTTTGATAAGATCATTGGTAATTTTGGAAATTTTTGAGATAGGATCTTTGGATAATTTTTGGTATGTTTCCTCATCTAATAACTTTAGTCTCATAATCTGCTCTATCTAAAAGTACTGTGGCTGAACCGAGGGGTTAATCACCGTGGATCTGTTTGTACAGCTGCTCGGATGTGGCCTGGATGTGTTTGGATTTGTTGAGTGGATGTGTCTGGATGTGGATGGATGTAATTTGTAAATTTGGGCATGCGCGCATGTGCATAGCCCACAAAAAAAACTGTCAACTGCTAAAACCTGACCTAAAACCACGCGTTTCACTTCGCATTTTACGTTTGCTGGCTTTTTAATGAAAATTGAAGCAGTGACAGACTGAACCGTGTAAAAGTTACTCAAATTTCTAATGACCATGTATGGGTGTATTTTTGGTATAAGTTACAGGGCGCCAAATAAAAATAGTACCTTAATGGAGAGCGTATGTACATTATTTCAAATACATTAAAGAAAAAAGCAAACATTGACAATATTCACTTAATACAGCAACAGTTACAATAAAGGTCTGGAATGCTTGGGCAAATTTATGAACTTATTGTTTTTTTGCTCTCCCTAAAGACAAAAATGTTGACATAAAAAGATACGTGCGTATTCTTCCTTAAAAAAAAACCAAATGATTCTCAGATCGTTGTACCTAGAAACTTGTGCAATGAAATAATCTTAATTCATTCAAACAACTTGGAAGGGTCAGTAAAACTGTTGTGACAGAAAATACTCTTGAATTTGTAACTAGTTTGGAAACAAGTGAAGATGAAGAAGGAATTGTCTTATGCAGAAGAGAAAGATACCGAAAATTTGTCACTGGATGAAGATAAAAATAATAGTGATAGTATTATGCTTGAAAACTATTACAGTCTAGTCTGATGACCGCTGGTATCTGGTTGGAAATTTAAATCGAAGAAGTGTAGTTCGGAAAATTACAGCAAATAAATAAATAAAAAATTCATTTTTTATGTTCCAGTAATTTCACAAAGCTCGCAACCTTTTTGTCTGAAAAGGGTAGATAAGCAAAATATAAATCTTCTGAGAACCGAAATAGAGTATTTTTTGGATATACATTCTTCGAAGACAAAGTTCTTTTGAACTATTGAAACATTCTTTTTCTTTACATTTTTTTATAATATTATGTACGTTTAGGATTTCTTTTTTTGGCATACTTAGACATATATTTTGTAAAAATGTTTGTGTATTTCCTTTGTCTATGATTTATTATTATTTTACATGTGCAAAAAGTAATAAAGAGGGAGTCTGTAAAGTTTATTAAACTCAGGATGTGTAAAAAGTAATTATTGGGGTTCTCTGTCTAAATAAGTATGGGAAGCTAGAATTGTAGAAAAAAGAGGAAGAGGGAAGCCATCACAAACTTGGGACCAAAATATTAAAAAAATATATATCGAAGAAAAGGAGAAATACTGTAAAAGAGGCGAAGAAAAAGGCACTAGACAAGAAAATATAGACATAGTTTGTGCACAAAATATAACGTTTTCTACGTGGGTCATTTCTAATAATAATCTATTTTGTTTGTGTTACTCTAAGTGATTATTTTGGTGATGACAAAGTCGAAGTGGTGTTATCCTTGTTCTCCATGTTTTTAAGCTGTCTTATTGTTGTTTATTTGCTGTTGTCGCATTCCGACTCTGAGGTAGGTAACGCGTTGTTTGTCCTGCGCATTTCATTTACAATTTTTGCAGTTTGCAGTTTTTGTAAACTGTGTAGATATGTATGTAAGCGTAATATATGATTTTTGCGCTGTATGGTCTTGTATAGTTTACCAGTTTCCAGTTTGTGGGGCAATCATTTTCTTTGAGTTTTTGTCAAAGGTTTATATTTTAAATTTTAAATTAAAGATTTGTGGGTTATATGGTCCCTATGACAATATAGAAATATTTTTTTGGGTTTTTCTTTTTCTGCCGCGTAAATTAGTTCGTATGATTTGATGCACATTTAAAGTTTGGCCTGTGACGTGCTCGTTAGTTTCAAAATTATAAATACTATACAGCCTTAAGGGATACTTATATCCACTAAAATAAATACAAAGCCATTCTAATGCGCTTTCCTAATCTTTGCTTTTCATATTCAGCTTGAGAATTTATTGATACACCATGACAAAACGTATCTTTCAATTTAAAAGATTTTACTTCGGGTAATCTTGTAATTCATGGTTTGAAATAGCTTTTATTCCCATTTTATCCAACAACGAAGCAACATTAATGAACAGGACAACGAATCATTAGGGAAAGGTGACATTAGTCACCACCAACATGAAATTCCTCTTGTATAATGATGAAAACATGCACCTTCCGGCGATTTACCGACAAAACACGACAACTAGGCCGCTGGGCACAAAACGCCTATAAAAGAAAACAACATACTTAAGTTCCCTCAAATTTCCAAAATGTTTCGATTGCTACTTAGAGTTCTTTTAGTCGCAGCGCTTTCCACCGCGCAAGAAATACAGATAGGTAGTACACCCGCGGATAATTTGTATCTGTCACTTTTGCAAGGTAATTTTCTAAAACAACTGCAGTCGGGTTTTAAGTTATATTTTTTATACTTCTACAGAATATCCTGAATTGATTGACGAGGCGATTCCAGAACTACCACGGCCAAGAAAATTATTTAAAGCAATCAAGTTGGAAGACTTAATAAGTGATCCGGTTATATTGAAACGTATAGAAGAAAAGTATGGACCAGTGTCAAGACAACGATCTCAATATGGAATTAACCCTGTCGAGGTGGTAAGTTTCATTTTATTATGATGTTTCTACTTCAACTACTGCAGAGAAACGAACCAATATTAATCTAACAAGAAATTCACACATGTATGTTGTACAAGCTTCTAAATTTATAAATACCATTACCATTATAAGAATAGGAACAATAACATACAGTAGTTGTACATTGTAATGGAACAGTCTTTCGAACAATCCATATATACGAGCTACATAGCTTATACTGAACTTATTTATATCACATAACAATAACAAACTAACCTAGTCATATAAAATAATGCGAAAGTAACAAAATTTTCCTCAACTGCTTTCGGAATTGGCGTAACGAAAGCATTTTCAGGCAGACTGTTGTATATAATTACACAGTTATACGAAAATGACCTGCGAAACAAGGTGGTACGATATCTAGGAACTGATAGTGAAGATAGATTCCTCACATTAACGTTTATGTCATCAGATCTAAAGTGAAACCTGCCTCGAAGGTATGAAGGTGAGAAGGTTACCAACGTATTAAAGAAAAACACTGACAAACTATACCTATAATTATCATATACTCTAAGCCAACCCAGTGCCACTATTCTTTGGGACACTCTTTCATCACGGGGTATGCGATAAACTAATCTACAACAGCTGTTCTGGATTTTCTGTAATCTTAACTTAGTTATTTTATCCAGACATGAGTAAAACACAATTAAACCGTAAATAAGGATGAACATCACTAACGATTCACAGTTTTTTTCGCTTTCTGAAATTTATTAAATATCTGTTGCAATTCGGCAGTTTCAAAGCTAGATAAGTCTTCCTTACTACCTAAATTTCTTAAGCTGTTAAGAAGAGGCAATGGTTGAGTATTAATATTAATTTTAAAATCTGTCAATATGCTTTCTCGCAAACGATTTGGGCAGAACAACACTGCTGTACACTTCCCTGGATTTAACTTTAAATTATTGTTTCGAGACCTCGCAGGAAATCGCAGTACTTTTAGGGTTCAAAGAAAATTGTAACTGCGAGTCATCTGCATAATACTGAATACTACAATTTTTAACCCAGTTTGGGAGGTCTGCAGTGTATATCAAAAAAAGTAATGGACCCAGTACTGAGCCTTGCGGCACACCCGAAGTAATGGAACGGCTTTCAGATATATTATCACCGAAAACTACAATTTGGGATCGACTACGAAGATATGAGTTAAAAAACCCACAGCCACATCATCGAATCCATAATAGCGTAATTTAGCACACAGCAAGCAATGATCTATGGTATCAAATGCCTTGAAGAAGTCGAGCAGTACTAGAGACCTGAAGCATTTGAGTTATCTAGTGCTCTAAAGACATTATCCGTGACATCAGATAAAACAGATGTTGTACTATGTCCCTTACGAAATCATGGCTAGGTAGAAGATATACTGTTGTTTGATATGGCATAGTCATAAATCTACCTTTGAGCTATTTGTTCTAAAAATTTTGACAGCACAGGAATTTTAGTAAGATATAACATTTCTTGAAAGCTGTGTAAATTTTTGTTTTATCAAAACCTACCTAGTGTTTAGATATATATACAAACGAATATTCAGCTACTGAATATTTACATATTTGTTGCAACTTAGCACGTATTTTTTCAAACGGGTGGATCCATTTCTTTTGGTTTGAACAATGTAACATCTGCCGCAAGAAAACATAACTTATACATTTTCAAGACAAAACATGGTTTTATCTAAATTATCATATATACTACAATCGTGCTTTTTTAATATCATGCTTAATTTTTCCCGAACATCTTGTATATAAAATATAAATTGGACTAACATTTTCATTAAAAATCGACCACTTATTCCTGCTTACTATACCCATTTTTTACTAGCGCTAATATAATAATTTTTCTTTCAAATAACGTCATTTTTCTTTTGTGTGAGAGGGTGGCACGTAAATAATAGTCTGTCTGTATACTTTGTGTCCTAACTTTTTATTGTAAGAGTTTGATCCTAATTAAACTATAAATTAAAAAACCCGTCACTTTCACTATTTTTTTCGTCCTTGTTCTTTCTTGACGCCTGCATCTCTAAAACTTTTTCTTTTTCAACTCTGAATTTAATGCTCGTGAAACGGAAAAATAAGTTTTCCAGGCAGTTATCAATTTTAGGTACATTTTTTTGTGATAAAAATCATCGACGCCATATGCAAGGAAAATACTGAGTTTCTTCTTTTTAAATTTGTTTTAAATCAGCCCATAAATAAATCTGCCAAAAAAGGAGAAATACTTTATCATATGGCAATTCGAAAAACTCATTGCTGATATCGAAACAGTTTTGGAGTATGCATAAAGAGGTCAATTAAATATATTGTTCAATTTTGATTTTATCAATGTCCTTAATGGCTGGTAGATCCTCAAGATATTTCAACAGTAGATCTAGGTATGTAGTACACTAGGAAATTACGATGTTATATCATATGAGATACAACACACCCTCTTCAAGTTTATTATACTTAAATTTGGCAATAAACTGTAGCGAATATTAAACCGAATAATCTACTGGAGGTATAGATAAGCTGTTTTCAACGACTTTTTGGCATCAGTAAACATTCTTTGCCCAATTAATTTTAGCAATAGGTTTCAATATAGTTTGTTATATGGACTGTTCTCAAGGTCAGTGATTCTTTCGAGTTTATGCAGTATCACAATTTTATTTCCCTTTACAACTTTCAGATAAAAGTATTTTTTATGCTCGATACTTATAATGATGTCATGATTTTCTGTTTTCCAAAGTTTTACTCCCTATTATAATATTGCATGCGCTTCTAATAGTGTGACGGAATATTTAATGACAGCTACGATCTTGGATACTGTTAGATTTCTAAAATGTAAATTAAAGTTCTTTTTAAATATCTCTGAAGCTTTTCAATGACTATAGCAGCCACTCTGGTTCGCCACCTTCTTTAATTCGTAACTGCAGGAAGAAGGAACGCTTTTAATTTTTTATCACTTGAAGGTTACAGAAAAGAAATTCGGAATTTTATGAAAATATGACCTTACGCATGTTATGGTTAAAAGACAACCATTCCGAATATTCAACATCACTTAAACCCTTGACAATGTTTAAATGAAATAGATACTTCTCTAAAATGCATGTCTATGCTGTGCTGTCTACACCTCAACCAACTGCAGATAGTACTATTTCGCTGTCATTACAGCTCATCAGTGCAGTTTAGGTCTAGTGTAGACAACACGGCAGTTGCATGCCAATTTTTCAGGCTACAGGTCACTTCCTTTAGGAAGTAGTTCCGGTTAAGGCAGCTAGGCGGCTTTGTCATCATGTCAGTGTAATGCTGACAGATGGCATTGCCATCCTAAATTCTTACTTTACATACTTCTCTACTTCATATTAGCTACGCGATAATATAGTACAGTGAGTAGAATAACATCCATAACACAATCAAACTTGTTTAAATAAACTATAAACTGCACATTTATAACTGATTATAGTTTTAATTTGAGGTTTGTTTACCAGGTAACAGTTTTTACCACAATTTTCAGGCTCAAAAAGTCTGTTTTACTCATATTAACATATTAAGGGTTACACGAAAATGCAAGATAACCATCAAGCACTACAAATTCTAATTTCGATCTAGGTTTCTACCACGGCTACTACAACTACAGTCGCACCACCGCTGGATCTTTCTCCACTTACTCAAGCTCCAAGTTACGGTCAGTATTATCAGTACTTGCCTCCAAAAACTATATTCATTCGTATCCCCAACGAATATACGACAGAACCCAATACTAGGTCATCACTGATAAACTTCAATGAACAACCAATCCAGGCATCAGATGCAGGCCTTTTCGTCAAGCTGCACGACAATAATGGGTCAGGTGAGACTTGATATTTATTTTATACTATTTACTACTTGAATTTAAAGCACTGGTCGCTGAAGTCACGAGTAGTTAAATTATTACAGGCCAAATTTAAGTTCGCTGGTCCACATCAAATGCCTTGCGTATTCCCACAAAAAAAACAATCCAGAGAAATCAACTGATGACTCACTGATAGGGATTCATCAAGTCAAGCAGATTGATATTTCTCTAAACTGCTTGAAAAAAACGTATAGTTGAAAAATTAAAGTTTGACTTGACTTGATTTTGCCACTACTACATTTTCAAGCAGCATGATGCTTGATGGCAGCGCAAGTAAATACCGCGAGTTGTAACATACCGATATTGACAGAATTTTGCCGAGTTATTACAGCAGTCAATAACGTTTATATACCCTTTATCTACCTACCTAGTTAATTAGTCATTAAATAAATGCTAGTGACTATATGGCTCACTACATTCACTTATTAATAAGCATACACGCAGAAAGCTCTCAAACTATTCTTTAAACAATGTAATTCAAAAATATCATTAACCGTCGATGGTTGGTCGTCTTTTAACATGAAATGGTTTTACGGAATAATTACACATTTCATAGATAAGAAGTGGAAACTGCACTCGCTTCTTTTAGATTTTGTTCTGGCGCATGGCCAGTACAGTGGTGTCTCCATAGCAAAGTTATTTTCAGATGTAGTTAATTTATATGTTGTGGCAGATTCTGTACAAGGAGTTAACACAACACAAATAGTAATTTGACGTTCATAAATGAACTTAAGAATTTTATTCATATGTACTATCGATCCCAAAAGCTGTCATTTTGGGGGTTTTGCATATATAATTAATTTGGAGACGAGAGACTTCATGGAGGTTCTTCATTCTGGATTTGATTGTTCTGAAAATATTTTGATTTAAGAAAGCGAGGATGAAAATACAATTAAAGTAACTAATTCGTCAGTTAAAAAAATTCATGGTATCTCAACTAAGCTAAAAAATTCTGAACACTTACGCAAAGATTTTGAACCATATTGCAAGACTATGAATTTAAAAATGATGATACCAAAAACTGATGTCATAACACGGTGGAACTCAACGTTTGAAATGCTTGAGTGAAGCCTAAAATGAAATGCGCACTGAATGTATTATGTGATAATACACAATATGAAAACTTTAAAGTTATTGGACGCTAAATGGTCTCTGCTAGAGTGAGTGTGCCAGAATCTTAAAGAGTTTCAAAACCATTTCTACTAATTTAGAGGGTGAAACCTATTGCACAATTCCGATGGTAATTATTGCTATAAATATGTTTTTGGACAAATTAGAGATTTACGATAAGAAGCCCGAAAGAAATAAAATCGACGAAAAATTAATAAATAGTATTCAGTCGGCAAGATTCAATATTATAAGACACTATAAAAAGGCAAATTGGATGTATTGTTTTGTGTTAATGTTAGACCCACGGCATAAGATAGATACATTTTCGTATACACAATTAGGGAAAGCTTTAGAAACAGAAGCAGTTTCCCATTTTGAAATTATATTTACAAATAAATATTTTCAGCATGAAAAGAGATTCAAGCAATAGAGGAGTTTAATATAGATATTTCCAGTTTGTTTAGAAAATCTCTTATTAATGAAGACAATGAATTGTCTTGGCGTTACGAAATAGATAAATATATGGTACAAATATCCCATGAGCTGATTTTTCTGAAAATATTCTATAGTGGTATAAAAACCACGACGACATATTTCCTAACCTTGCCTTAATCACAAAAGACTTTTTGTCAATACCTGCCACGTCTACGCCTGTAGAAAAAGAATTTTCTAAGGCTCCATTAAATATTATAGTAAAGACACTTTCGTTGTCACCTAATAAAATTTTATGGCAAGTCATAGTCAAAGTTATAGATAGCTGGAGTAAACGAGCAAATTTCTTGGAAATATATTAAGAAGAAAGTCTTATTCAGTGGTCGGTAGGTATTATCAGTTTAGTTTCGTTCAGTTAAGTTTGTGATCTCAAGCAGAAGTGTTACCAGTGAATCAAAATGGCTTTTTTGGCGCCCAGTAGATTTTGACAAAATGTCCGTAGTTGTAGAACAATCTGCATCTACTAGTGATAGAAGTGGTGGTGACGATGTAGTTTGTGTCAATTAAACGAAGGACTAGAACAATCAACCATTACTCGTGGATCCAGCAACGACGTAATTGATGTAAGTTCCGAATCAGAGTGTGATGAAAATACGGTGCACAATAAACGAGGAAAAATTTAAAACACTCCACTTCGAGGGACTGCAGAATTATTAAAAATAAAGTACTCCACTGTAAAGAAAGTCGTCGTTAAAAGGCAATACAAAAAAATGAATTTTGCACCCGAAAATTTAAAAAGATAACATATGCAATGAAAGAGGCTATAGTTTCAAAAATATATGAAGCATACTCCAAAAATATGGTTCCAACTGTAAAGTCAGTATTGGAAGAGTTATTGGACGCGGAATCGAAATCCCCTACAGACTGACCCATTTTCGGAATCTAAGTTTAATTATTAATTATTAAGTTTCATTAATTTTATTTTTATTACTTGTAGCAACTACTTCGAACCATTAGATTTTCACTTCAAAAATTAAATCGAAGACGTTACATAACGGAATCGGACAACAAAAGTATCTTTACTATACATAATCTCGGAGTAGATTAAGCGACAAGTTATAATACTGGTTGTAAGTTTAAGCATATCACAAAAGGATTTTTTAAGAACGTTGTTTATTTTATTGTTTCGCCGTTGTGCTGATTATGATTCAATAAATCAAGTAGTATCAAGCCGGTTTTTTCAAGTACTTGGCGTATTAACTGCTTGACTTGAGCTTGACTTAACGTTCAAATTACTTGACTTGATTTCAAGTCAATGCAGGTCAAGCACTGAGCCCATATAGCATACCACACCGTGCATTTTTATGATTGCAGTAGCTTGTGAAGTATTATTTTTAGGTTATCTTGGCTCTAAATGCAACAGTTTTGTTTGTCGGCGTAACCATGTGTAGTGAAGTGTAAACTTGCATTCGACTTACATCTCTCTCATCATACAGATGAAACTATAACTATCCACGGCCACTAAATTTCAATTTTTATACCAGCTGATTCTCATGAGGCCTTAAACGAATTTGCGAAAAGTCTTGACCAAAAGTTTTGGTGATGATTGTTGCTTTGTTCTTTGTTATGCATGACCCACTTTTGGCATAAATAAAACTGTCCATTGCGATAAAACGTTATGGTAATATCGGCATTTTGTTTACAGATAGTGCTACAACTTCACTACCACTACCATCTTCTAATGAATACCACCACACAGACGTCGACCGACCTGCACATATAGGTTTAAAATTACCACAAATTCCTGCACCAAAATATCCTGTAAACAAGGAGGAAAACCCCGAAACAGCTGAAAAATACGCTGAATATCCTTACATAGGTACAAAGTCGGTTATATTGCCAACGACATTCAGACCGAAACCATTACAAAAGATTGTCGACTCAACAAACGTTTCGCCAACAGCCAAAGACTATGAAAGTAACCCTTACATAAACAACAAGATCAGAATTCGAATTCCTACAACAGATAGACCTACAAATCTCGACAACTTAGACATCCTTAAAACAAATCCTTACTTGTTGGTCAAAGCTGCTGATGGAAGTTCCACCAAACATATTCCAAACAGGGAAGTTTTGGCGGCACCAGAACTTGAGGAACAATCACTTTTAGCATCCAACAGAACCGGGAGGAGATTGGAAGATCAGATTTTTAAAGAGCAAGCCGCCAATGCTAAATATGAGTTCGCCAGTGAMATAGTTGACAATATTAATGGACAAGAACATCAAAGACAAGAAGTACGGAATGGTGTGGATGTAAAGGGGAAATATTCGTATAGCGATGGATATGTGAGAAGGACGGTACATTATGAAGCGGATGACAAAGGATACAGAATTGTCAAGTAAGTCAAAACCCTATTGTTTCAAAAAAATCTGCTGGAAACCACTTTACTAAGTTCGATCCAGTAATAAATACAAACAATCATTCACTCTTCTTTTCAGGGAGCAAGCTGAAGTTCTTGATGGTCCGGTCTACAACCCTAACGGTGAGGCCAAAGTATCTACGATAGTAGCAGGAAACAAAGTAGACTATTCGGTGACCCAACATGATTTTATTGGAAGAAAACTCACTGAAGAATTCGACAAGATACAGAAAGAAAAAGAGCAAGAAAGATTTATTTGAGTTGCAATAAAAAAAGCTAATATGTGAAGTAATAAATCTCTTAGAAATGTTTTTTCTTTCTTATATAAAAAGGCCACTTTTTGTTATATTGTGTGAACCCTTCATTAGGAATCTGATAAAGAAAAAGCTACCCCAAAGGACCAAATAAATAAATCGTCCTTTTTCATTTGAATTAAATTTTATTGGTTTAATTTTATTTGTTCATCATATCCTTTGTAACCAACAGGTTTCTACTATGATAAACAGAATTACAAACATTCTATTACCATACTTTACACAGGGTGATTTTTTGAAAACTTCACACCTTAAATAACTTTAAATATAGCAAAAATTTAAAAATTTGCAAAAACAGGTAAACTTTTGTTTGCAGGGGGACAACTTTTGAGATAAGTTTTTAATGGATAGCGCTTACTCTCTGAGCAGGGTAGACACCCCTTTAAAAATTTTAAATGGAACTGCCAATCTTGTGATACATCATTTGAAAGCTTATTTCACAGAGTCTGGCCATGTAATTAGTTTTACCACGTTTAACTTATTGACGGGGTAATTAGATTAATAGTGCCTACGAAACAGGTTGCTTATTAAATTGAATATTTTGGACTCTTTTCAACAAAATGTATTTTATTTTAGAGCGGAAATAAAATTTGTCCTCACGAGAACCCAAAATTTAAACAAACAACTTGTAAAAAATATGACACTTAAAAAAATAATTATTATTAACATTAAAGTATTTATCATGTAATTTTTTAGAAAGTCCATGTCCACGAAAAAGAAAAATTATATATTTGTAACTCCAAAAACAGTGTGAACAAAACCATAGAAATTCAAACCTTACAATAGATTCTCAAAATGTGCACCACCTCTTTCCATACAATAATACAGACGGTTCTCGAACTCCTGCTGCACTTTTCGGAAAGTTTCAGGTGGAATCCTCCTGCACTCGTTAATAATTCTTTCTCGCAGATCGTCCAGGCTAGTAGATTGTGTTTTGTAAACCACAGATTTTAAATGACCCCATAGAAAGAAATCTAAAGCAGTCAAATCGGGTGATCGTGGCGGCCATTCAATTGTTCCACGCCTACCAATCCAGTGAAGAGGAAATCTATGATTTAACCAATTTCGCACATTAATGGCGTAATGCGGTGAGGCTCCATCATGTTGGTAAAACAATTCGTATTCATCCAACATTGGATTTCCTTCAGGGTCACGTTGGTTTTCTAATTGCTCTGTGATTAAAGGATCAATAACGTTATCAAGTAATTCTAAATACATTCCCCCATTTAGCGTCCATTCAATGAAAATTGAACCTACAATTGCGTTGCCAAGTATTCCAGCCCAGACGTTCAGCTTCTGAGGAACTTGTGTATGACCTTATCGAAAAATATAAGGATCTTCGTCACTCCAGTACCTGACGTTATGTTTATTTACAGAGCCGTTCAAAAAAATGAGCATTCATCATTGAAGCAGATATTTTTTATTAGATTTGGATTTACTATAATCTTTTCTGTCATAATTTCGCAAAATTGCAGTCTTCTATCGAAGTCATCTTCGCCGAGTTCCTGGAAAGTTTTCATCTTATAGGGATGGAATTTGTGCAGTTTTGTAACTTTCCTTACAGATGAATAAGAAAGTCCAGTGGCTGTAGAAATGTTACGCAAAGAGCTGGTTGGATCCATTGCAAAATGACCAAGTACTTCAAGTTGGGCCATTTCATCAACGACTCTATTCCCTGCCCTTTTTTTGTTTACTACAGATCCAGTATCTTGAAATTTCTGCACGAGATCGAGAATGTACCTAGCGTCAACATTTTTATCGGGGTGCCGTTCGTTAAACACCCTTGCTGACGCACGGGCACAGCTATGCTCAGCACCGTAAATAAAAATTATTTCTACCCTTTCGGCAGTTGAATAAACCATTATCACTTGGACTCTCACTTTAAAATTTCACGCGATTTATAAAAAGGAATGTGAACAAAAAGATGGTCGTGCCAAAGAAGTAGTCAAAAAGTTGAAACAAAAAATTGGAAACACAAAGTAGATAATTATTTAGCCAATTCAGTATAAACTGTCGAGTTGCAATATCAAGTAATGTCGAAATAAAATTTTAAGTATTTTTGGCATTTTGCTTAGGTGTAACAATTATTTTTTAACAAGTTTTTTTAGGCTTAAGTAAGGACAATTTTTATTGTAACTGCAAGACAATAAATTTTGTTAAAAAAAGTCCAAAATATTCCATTTTATAAGCCACTTGCTACAATGCACTTTTTGACCCACTACCCCGTCAATGGGTAAAAATAGTAAAACTAATTACATGGCAAGACTCCTTGTGTAATAAGCTTTTAAATGATGTATCGTAAGATGGGTAGTTTCATTTAAAATTTTTGAAGGGGTATCTACCCCGCTAAGAGGGTAAGCGCTATCCATTAAAAACTTATCTCAAAAGTTGTCCCCCTGCAAACAAAAGTTTACCTGTTTTTGCAAAATTTTAATTTTTCCTCTATTTAAAGTTATTTAAGGTGTGAAGTTGTCAAAAATTCACCCTGAATATAGATAAATACAGGGTTAATCAAAGGCATGTAATAACCCGTTTAATGCTAGAAATATGAACTTTATAAGCAAATCGATCCTAACAAAAGGTTTTTGCTAATCGTTTTTTATTTCTTAGTAACGCATTTCCATAGCAGCGAAACCTTTCTTGGTTTTTAATGTCTACCAAATGATTTTTGCGAATTTGTATTGCTTTTTATCCTTAACATGACCTGGGGCTTATTTTGTATGGTTCGATAACAAATTTTTGTGAAAAATCGTATTCTCCAATACACAAGAAGTGCCACGAGCGAGATTATTGCTAAGCTGGAAGAGGACTTCAGATTTAATATTTAATTTGATTAATGATTTACTTAAATGAATAAAGTATCAGGAACATTATCATCAAATAATGCTTTTTGTGGTTCATTTAAAACACATTTTTCACAAAAATCTTACCATCTATTTAACGAAATAAAACAATGACCACGTCATTTCAAAGCACTACAAAAATATGCTGCCATGGAAATGCCTTGGTATGTAACAACAGAAAGTAGGCTAGACCTGTTATTCCATACTTTGATTAACACTATAAGAACAAGATGTACTGTTAATAAAAATTGACAACAGTTTGCCATCTATGTACGAGAGAAAGGAACTACTATAGCTATTCTCACTAAATATGAAAGGCATCGTTTCCACGTATGCATGGCTTCATCTACTAAGTAATGGAATGTACTACTTCATGGTAAATTTCTAAAACAATAAAGGATCGAGGTCTCCACATAGAGAGCACTAGAATAATAGCGGTAGTAATAGGTACTATGCTGTCTTATCAACGAAAATTATAAAACGAGTTGCCTATTTAGACTTTCCTTTCCGGAGCATACAAACGGCTATTATAATATACCCCAAAAATATTTCAACGAGTACGGAGAAGAATCTTCTCGAGGTGTCAACTTCATCTTTCATAACTACATGTTATTAAAAAAAGGTACTTACTATGCTAGGTACTATGGATACAGCAAACGAGAAATGCATACCTGAAACAAAATAAATACATTGTAATCTTCTTCTGTAGGAAAGTTCTTAATTTCATCTTTTTTTAACCCCTTCAGCCAATTATTGCAATTTTAAGCTCCATTCTCTATTAGAGTTCATAAAACGATATAGTATTGCGAGATTTGCGGTCCACGGTAACACTCAAGCTATGCTGCTGTTGTAGTCTTTTTTTTCAAACTATTTATGTGATTTTCTTAACTGTGTTCTCGCATTCTTTAATTAACAGTATCCACGCAGAAATAGTTATACGTGATGCTTGAAAGTGTGATGTTAGAGCCTTGATGCATGAACTAATATTTTCTACCGTGCTGGGCAAACATCTGGTAAAAGAAAAACCAAGATTTTTGCACCAAACCATTCAACTATATAGCTGAGTTGCCTCCCGCATGGCACATCAGTACAAAAAACCTCTTCAGTTTTGAATTTTGAGAGTAAAAGTGATACCGAACACAGATCTAGAATTGGCATTTCAATCATTGTTTTAAATAACAATTCTCAGCAACATTGCTACAATTTGTTAGTTCTCCAAATTTGATGTTGTTTAGTAATAAATTAGATGTTTTGAGATTGTTTCATATTATTTATTATTACATCAAATCTTCCTATTTACTTGAGTAACCAGTGCATCGAAGGTACATTTAATTAAAATAACACAACGTACTGGACGATCACATTTCAATCTAAATCTCTACGAACTTGGGTATGTTACATTACATTACAAATAAAATGTTAATAAATAGGAGCAAAACAAAAACAATGGCCATAGGAAAGGAGGACGTAATGGAAGAATCACAAAGTGCAATTAACAAAAGGTTAATCAGTAAAAAAGAAATAAGTGAAAGAGGGCATATAAGATCAATATTAACATAAAGAAGTAAAAAATGGGTGTTAAGTCTGATAAGTAGACTACAAGCAATAGAAATGAAATATTTAAGACGTGACAAAGGGGTGGCTAGAATCGACAGAATAAGAAACGACAAAATCACAGAAGGCCTGGAAATGGAGCCGATTAAACAAACTTTAGAAGAGAATAAACTATAGTGGTTCAGGTACTTGGTGAGAATGAACGAAGAAAGGCTTTCGAAACAAGTATGGGAGGCAAAAGTACAAGGCAGGAAAAGAAGAGGAAGACCACAGAAGACATTGAACATGACAGTGGTAGAGGCATAGAAGAAGCGAAACCTCACCTGGGACGAAGGAAGAAAATAGTAGACTGTAAATGAGAGACAGTGCTTACCTTTACACCCAATTTGAAAAAAGGCAATTGATTATATACAGAAACTACTGAGGGGGGCTCGTTTTTATGGGAAACTAGCTGCTTTAACGGGTAACTACAGCTTACTCTAACTCTGATGAAAGGCAGTCCTCTAGCTTCACAATTCATTAATAGTAATATCAAGAAAAAGTTTCCTTGCACACTGAAATAAGTTTTTCAGAGCTTCAGTATTTTGGCAATTTATGAAGTCATAACTCGAGCTGTTGATAACAGGTCAAACAGTTACGAAACTGCGAACCCATCCTGCTTGTCCACACCTGTGGTACAAAGCGAACTAAAGAAAAACACTGCATCTGTAAACGAGCAAAAACAAGCCATTTATCTCTCACTGTTAACGGTACCTCAAATTATTGACACTCCAAACGTCGCCGTGGTAAAAAAACAAGGTTGCCATTAAAATTTGCGAATCGGGCCCTAGGGCTACGCAAAATGTATTAAAAAAATGTAAATACAGCTAATGGAGTGAAAGGTGAACGAACCAGCAGAGCAATGGTCGGTAACGTTATTCCACGGAAGCCTATTTAAGAGATGCAACCATCACAAGTTCAAGTTCAGTGTCTCATCATTTGTCGCGCGCAATTTTGGTCGATGCACCCACTGTGGATTTTGGGAGCAGGCGCAAGGGCAAAACGATGGAGGTAAGATCAGCAAATATATTATTTTTTAATAAAAAATCGGGTATTTTAATTGCCATGCAAATCCGGAATATTTATAAACTTTGCAATTGCAACAAAAAATCAAGAAATAATAAAACGATTAATGAAGATACTAAACGTCATAATGGGTGTGGTGGTAACAAGTAAACAACATATATTTAATAAATCTACTATTGAAGTTTGAATTGGAAGTGTTGAGTGCCAGAAATACTGTACCTATAGCAATGCAAAAATTTTCATTATCTTAGATATATATATAGGTAACAAACTTTTTAAAATATCTACACATGGCAATCAAGTCTACTAAGGCCATTCTCTGACAGTACAGTATATAAACAATACTGTAAGCATAATTTTATGCACACCGTCACACATACAAAATGGCAGTTTTTAATTCTTTTTTAGCAAACTTTTTTTAATTTCTCTTTCTTTAAAGCCTTTGATAAGAACTGGGCTAATTCTCCAAATCGCTTACAATTACGGTTTTTCAATTTAGGCAATAAAATTTTTTTGAGTTTAAATATTTGACAAAATAAGTCTTCTTTTAGCACCATCGTATGCGAAAAAAAAGGTTAAAATTTGGTATCATGTTATATTTACTGATCAGATCAGAATTAATCTCGTGAAATAAATATTGCCTCTTCTACTGCAGGCTGTTTACTCCCGCTTTGCTCATAATAAAGGTAAAATTTTAGGGGTGTGTTCAATTTAGTAAGTATAAAAAGACAGATACCGTAACTTCAAATTTTTCGTTAGCGAATCATGAATTAGTATTTGAAGATACTTCCAATTACATAATTTGAAAAGTTTACATTTTTAAAAAAATCATCACAATTAAATAATTATTACTAGAAATTTTAAACATATACAACACTTTAAATGACCAAAAGTGGAAACCTCGAAAAGATTTAATAGAAGCAGTGTAATTAATTCATTGTAATCGTAATTTATCTGGCGTCTCATATGATACAAAAAAAGCCATACAATAATAAGTATATTATAATAATATTAATAATAATCATAAAGTTTATTTAGTGCTAGAAACATTACGGTTTATACACCGTCAAGATAATAAATTGAATATTTAACATATACACATATACCACAAATAAATATTAAGACACATCTACACAAATCTTGGACAACAGAAAAAAACTGTTCTTTGTTGTAGAGAGGTTTCGATAAGAAAAGCTTTGTTTAAATGACACTTTATTCAAAGAACGTATACGTGGCGAAAGACAATTAAAATATTGGATACCAACATTTTTGCATTTATCTATACGTTCATATTTATCTATTCAATTTTTATTCCTCCTGGTACCATGCTTGTGAGGATCACAGTGCTGCCCATAATTTCCTAGGTCTTGTTTTGTAAGACACATATTTCCAACATAAAAGGTGCGTACAATGTTAGAATCTTTAATTTAATAAAAAGTGGTCTTAGAGCTTTTTCTGCATCAAAAATAAATGATCCAAATGACAAGCAGCTGCATTTCCCCAGTTCGTTATTCCATAAGACATACATTGGTGAAAAAGGGCGAAATAAATGAGTTTTGCATTATTACTGCCCAATAAAGTATATATTTTCCTAACGGCGAAAACTGAAGAAGCCAATTTCTGACAAAGTTAGTCAATGTGAGTGCTAAACGTAAGTCTCATCAAAATGGATTCCTGGGAATAACATTTATTCGTGTCTATATCCACAGGCCGGCTAGTGCTTTTAAAAATAATGTTCACATTTTTTGTCTTTATTCATAAACACTAAGCCATAGTTTAGCTGTCATAGTGGTGTTGTCTATGTGTGTTAAAAAGTTTTCATTTAAAGGAAGTTTACATGGTTGGGCAAGTCATTGACTCAAATCAGAAACAGGAGTGGACCAAGGGCAGAGCCCTGCGGTCCCCTCTAATAGTTGTTTGCTTCCGACTGTCAAGTACCTGTTGCGTTCTGTTTTTAAAATACGATTCAAACTGGTATCTTGAACACTTAATTTTTCATTAAAAATAATGCGTATAATGTCCAGTAGATGACAGGCAGCCTCTACTGTACTGAGACCTTTACAAAAGCCAAAAAGTACTTCGATAACTGATTGAAGATGACACATTCGAATAATTTTGATATAACAGGTAGTAGTAGTTTAGACAACTACTAGAACTACCTTTATTTTTGGAAACAGGCGATATATGGCGTTTTCTAGGTATCAGGAAACTTACCTTCCGATAAACAGCTATTGATAATATCTGTGAACGGTTTAACGATATGATTTTTACATTTTTAGAGGACAAAAGCACTTAAGCCACAATGCATGCTTTTTTTTAAATTTTTTATCTTTGTAATAATTGACAGTAGATCATATTCAGAAACAGGAGCTATAAAAGTATTAGTTGCTTCCGTTGGCACAAAAACCATAAGTATTTCTAATGTATGATTAAAGATAGCACACTGTTAGTGTACATTCACAACTTAGACAAGTCTTTCGTAAAAAAAAAAACAGTAACCACAAGTACAACAAGCCATAGTAATTAGCATTCAATATATTAAGAAACTACGAGTGTTTCATACGACAGATAACTAATTAGAAGTAAATACTATGTGTACTGATTAAATTACACCAGTTTTGTCCACTAACAAAATTGTATTTTTCTATTTAGGTGCAACGCATAATTCTCCTTGCAATATACTTGTATGTGATAACTATACCATGCATCAAATCACAAGACGAGACACCTGAAGCCTACCTTAACAGATTAACTGGCTTGTACGAAGAAGCTGCCGCAAAACGTAACAGCAGGTTGTTCTTCCCTTTCTACTTCTACTATAATCCAGCAATGAACAATGGAACTTACAGTAAGTATATGTCGTCGAAAAATCGATTCATAAAAAACGATCAATGCTTCACTACCATCAAAAGCCATATAATTAAAGTGCCTTTGTGACCAAGGAGAACAAAAGCATTACTTGACCTAATTTAGGGATTGATTTGCCTGAAAGAGCCTGAAGTATGATAAAACACTTGACTCATGCCATTATATTGCTGTTATAGAGGTTCATTCTATTAATCGAATTTATTATTAATTCACTACTCCAAATTTAATACTGAGTTGGTGTATTATCAATTTCAGCCTACGTAGATTATGCCCCAAAGGAAGAACTGCCACCCCAAGAAGAAACTTTTGATTTCATCATAGTGGGCTCCAATTCAGCAGGGGTCGTTTTAGCAAATCGGCTAACGGAAGTGGCTGCATGGAGAGTACTGCTACTTGAAGCTGGAGAGGATCCAAATCCAATAGCGGACATACCGTATACCGCACCAACCTTACAGTTTACAAACTATACGTGGAGATATCTGGCTCAGAAGCAAGACAATGCTGGACTAGGTGAGCAATAAGAGTTACACATTCAATTACATTTCGTCAATTATTTTACATGACACTGATTAAAATACCACTAAAGAATCAAACATTCCCAGAAAATTAATCTTTCAAAATATCGTAGCAAAGAGTATTTAAAAATATTATCTCACCGTTAATTTAATAAAAACCAACCTGAAAACTGTTATGACCTACTGAATGAATTGCAAATATGAGACAAAAAGAACACAAACTGAAATTTTTCCTATGTACGTTTGCAATTCTTCAAATTTTAGACGATTATATTGTTTTCTATCTCAAAATTTCTAAATCTATAGCATATACACACTGTTTAATAACAGAAAAATAACCTTAAGGTTTTTTAACTTGCACGGAGCTGTTTAGAAAAAACTTTAATTTGGGCTAAACTGCATATTATGTCTTAATTTTGCCTAACAAATTTAGAATTTCAACCTATTCTCTACTCATACTCTACAGTGTCTTAATTGTTTACGAAACATTACCAACTGTTATAAACGGTAATACTGGTTAATAACTCGTTTGCAAGAGTGTAATAAATAATAAATATGTACGTAAGAATGTATCCATTATAGCAGAGTTTACACTGGATAAATTTCTTATTAGATGAACTTCTAAAACTTAATAAGTATAAAAATGTAGACAGACGTTGGACAATTTGACAGGTTTACATGTTTGTAACAAATCTTCAAAATTATTCTATTTAGAAATTTCAGAGGTATACTAAATAATTTTTGCAATTCCAGTTGGCCTTCTCTAATTTATTATGTTACTTGTTTGAAAGTTGCTTTCATTCACGATGACTTATAAGTCGAAAGCGCTTTACCTAATAATAAAATATAGTGCATTAAACTTAGCGAGGCTTATTTAACAAGAATAAATTCAATAGAAATGAATCAGTTTTCAACGTGTAAGTATAATAAGCTTGAAGATACACAAATCTTGATTTGATGTGAATTAATAGATGAGTATTGCTTCTCAAAAAAATTAAATCAGATATGATAACAACGGAGGCATTTACCTACCTACGACTTAAAATTATTAATCGGTCAAATTCCAGAAACGGTGGTCTACAGCCTTTCGTGGTTGCCGGTACATCAATAAACGAAACCGAAGATTACTGACGACGAAAAACAAACTAAAATATACTAAATGAACGGTACAACTCGATCTTTCATGCTCCAAGTGTTGGTTAGTTTGATTTGAAGTTGGGTGTTTGTAAACTTCACTTATTTGCACCTCAAATGCTCCATATAGGAGGGATATCAATTTTGACATTTTGACCTTAGTAATGAAGACAATTATACCAAATGTTGCTAAACGGAGATGAAAAAGTAGCTCAGAAAATTAGTTGTTAAAAAACAAGCACTACAGCTTGTCAAGAATCTTAAACGAGCTCGATTTTTTTCATCAAATAGATCGTTTTGAATAATTAGGAGACCAAAATTTTTAATCAAGCCGTACATCATCAGAACAAAACATCACTTACATTAGTCAAACGTAGTATAGTTCAGGATTCACTCCACCAGTTTACAGTTCTTTGACACTCAAAGTCATTTCGAAAACGCAAATTGAAGACACCCCGTTTTCAACCGAACAACACGCACGATAGTCACACGCGATACTAAAACAATTAAAACGTCGCATATTAGAAACCGCCGTACCCGCCGCCGAAGTGGACTGATCTGTTTTTTGTGTAACGCCGCCGCTCGCCAGAATAGGCAAAAAACTTGAAACGTATAAAAAATGGTCACACGGATGTAAACAAGTGCGCATTCGATTTTAACGCGGATTATTTCCTTTCGCATTTCGTTGCATACGAGGATGGATCAAATAGTAGCAATTCAATCCAAAATATGACGTACTGTTCTTTACATTATACCTAGGTATAGCCCGATCTAATAATGTTTTTCGTTTTATCATATATTATGATAAAAATAGTTCATTTATGGATTAAGCGGTTTTATACACATGGGTATAATTAAACTATTTAAAAAAATGTAAGGATCGCTCGTAAAAAGGTAAATAAGTCTAAAATGGCAAAAATCATGCGCACGTAGTCTGTATGCCAAGTTTCGTGGCAAATTTTCGTTTAGTTAATTGTTTACAACTATTGGCACTGTAATAGCAGAAGTGTCATATAGGCTACGCTTAAATGTTACGTATAAATAAAATGTCGTTATTTCGGTCAAAGAAACAATATCAGATCAGGTCAGTGATGCTAGCGATCATTCCTGCATTCCAATTAAAAGTAACATTCCAACTGGTTTCCTTGGACAGTTAGCACATTAACCCAATAAATATGGAACGACAGTTCAGCGATGTGTTGCAAAAAGTCTGCACGTTAATCCAAGAACCAGATTAAAAGCCAAATATCAAATTGCATGTACCCTTTTTTGTGCTCAAATAAATTTTTGTTTCATGTAGTATAACGCACCCCGTTGAATAGTAGAGAAGGAGTTTTTTTTCTTGGAGGGTGCAACACCTAATGAAATAATAATAATAATAATGCGTCTTTATTCGCAAATACTTACAGTTTTCATAATTTCAAGCATAATACAATATGCTTGCGAAACGGTGAAGTTCAGCGGCCACTTAGGAGAAAATGGCAGCTGTTCTTCCACGTAACCGAAATCGAAAAAAACCAGTAAAATTAAAGCCTTATTAGCGGTAAAATTATAAATAAGGATAATACAAAAAAAATTATTTAAAAGGCAAATGAAATCTGGCCGACTTTCAGAAAGAAAATATTGTAAACCAAGATTCACAAAAAAAAACAGTAATATTATGTGCTGGATAACAAAAACTTCCTGTATTCGCGCTTAAAAGAATATTAGTTTGGTTTTAGATCTGTAGGGACATAATTATATAGATTGAACACACAATAAGAAAAGGAACGACGAAAAAAGCTGTACTTATGAGTTGGAATCAACAGAATATCTTTTCTGCGTATACTGATACTGTGTACATCTGCCCTAAACGTAATTTTTTCATTTAAATATGCGGAAGATTTATTTAAAATCACTTTATGAAATAAACAGGCGGAATGTAGTTTTCTACCAGGTACCAACTTGAGTATGTGATTAACATGGTGTACTCTCGTTAGCCCAAAAATTAAGCGTAAACAAGAATGTTGTACGACTTGAATGCTCCTGCAATCGGCATAATCCCTGCAAGGTCCATAGACATTATCAAAAGTTAAACAAAGAAAGAACTATAACATCACACAGATATACTTTTTGTTGTAAATTTAGTAGGTGACGGATATTATAAATAATTATAAACATTCCAGAATGCCTTACTAATGAGAGAATTTACATGCATTCTAAAACGCAATCTATTATCGATCCATAAACCCAAACTTTTAGCACATCTAACAATTTCCAAATTCTGACCGTCTACCTTAACATGTAAGTTCGTAACTAATTCAGTGTACCAAGGGGTGGTAGGTAAGGACAAAGAATGGCCCATAGAAGTGCGATATAAGTTCCTTAGATCCGCCTCAAGTTTTTGCTTGGTATCCAAAATAGTATTTCTATCGGAATAATAAATAACTTGAGTATCATCAGCATAAGAATGGCACTCACCATGTTGAATGACACCAGCAAGAACATTTAAAAAGTAAAGTTAAAAATATAGGACCCAGAATAGATCCCTGTGGGACACCACAAGTTGTATTGAATTGAAACAAAATAATAACACTTTTTTTAATCTGTACGAAGAAGACATGATAAATCGAATAAAAATGGCATTTTATTAAACTCGAGAAATAATATGAGTCAGCTAAGGTAACCACATGCTTAAATTAGAAACAAAACAGTCTATTTTCAAATTTTACCCAATTTTACCTCTCCCATCTACACCAGTGCTTTTAAAGCATAATTGTAACTATTTCTTAAATCAAGTACATAGCCGCTTAAAGAAAGTGATTCATTTCTCTGAAAAGGTCTTGAAGATGGCATCATCGCTTCGCCACGTGGTAGAAGTTTGGGAGGCACTTCTACCATCAACTACATGATTAGCACCAGAGGCAACAAAGCGGATTATGATCGTTGGGCAGCTCAGGGAAACCCGGGATGGGGATACAAGGATGTTCTTCCTTATTTCCTCAAATTAGAAGATAGCCGCCTTCAGGTATTAAAGACTTTATAACAACCCAAACATATATCCAGTAACTAAGGCAACAATTAAAACGCTCTGAAGTAAATAAATAACTCTTGAATGCATTTTATACTGGATTAGTAAAAGCATGAATATAAAAGGTGGTTAGTTTAAAGCTGGACAGCTGCTGTATCTTGGAAATTAATCGCGCTAGTATTTATTAAAATAAATATGGTCACCCACATTTGTAATACAACCCTGGTCCAAAATAAATTCATTATAATCTATGATTATTTCTTAATAAATTTTGTTTGAAAATTTTTTCTTCTTGTTGCTGTGACGCGACAATAGGAGGGATAGAAGTTCCAAATATGCAAAATGGCTAACTCAAGTATGGTTTAACTGTATTTAAAGGATGATGGCTGGTTTTAAAGTGAATTTTATGTCTTTCAATATAATCATAAATAAAATAATATTTTCTCGGAAAGATCGCTGTCTTATCAAAAGGTCAAATCTTTCAAATGAGGAGAAGCCTTTTTTAATTGTTAAATTGTATGATTTTTCCAAAATCCATAAAATTGATGTCCCATTAAGACCCATAGTCAATACGATCGGCAGTCTTTGTTACAGATTGGCAAAATTTTGTGCTAACTATTTAATACCTTATGTAGGAAAAACCAGTAGTTTCATCAAAAATTCTTCAGACTTTATTGATATTATAAAAGGTTTAAGTATTTCAGAAGTTGATATTTTAGTTAGTTTTGACGTGGTTTCTTTATTTACGAAAGTACCCATCCCTGAAACGATAGATATCAACAAATCCAAGCTTAATAGCGATCCCTTAGGTGACACGATAGCCAGATTATCTGAACATTGTTTAAAATCTACTATTTCTTATGGAACGATAATTTTTATGAACAAAAAAGTTTACAGGTGTAATCGAAACGTCAGACTAATAACTTCTTGCCAGTGTTTTCAAGAGACAGGGATCTTTCCGAGAAAATATTATATTATGGTCGCTGAAAGCATTCACCCTCATAATCATAAATAACTTAAAGTTTTTGCAACTGTTTGACAACGGGAGGCGTTAATTATGAAAATATTTATTTTCTCAAATATCTTACAAAAATCAAATACAACCGTATAGACTTTTATGTTAGTTTCTATAGCTCATTAATCAAGCAAGATAAATTTGAAAACGACCTGTCGATATTTGTCTTCGTTGCTTGGTTATAGTAAAAAAACTGCGAACTCGTCTTTCAATTTGGCTATTTTTTTCCTTGATATAAAATCAAGTTATATTAAAAAAAGACTTTTACACATAAATTACAGCTTATTAGGTTAAGTTAGATCGATGATTTGCCAGCAATGGTGAACATTTTGAGGATCAGTGATAATTTTTCTAATAATGGGTCCGAAACCTAAAACTCCCAAAGCTCGTATTTTCTTTAATTTTTTTAAGTATAGCCTCAAGTTCAATATCAAATGGAAGGTCTCCTTATACTCTTTAAAACTGGCATAGTGAATATCCCAAAAAATATTTCACAAATAAAGTGAATCTTTGTAAATATTTTTTTACCTTTATCTTTACAATAAATATTGTATCATAGCTGGATGCCGACTTTTGTCTTCTTTAATTTGTGTCATTACCATGTATGCCTTAATTTTACTCCTGCTTAATGAAAAACAAGAAAAACTCATGTTAACTTTAACTATCTTTATAAATTTAAAACTTCGTCAACTTAATAATAAATTAATCTAATAAAAGTAAAAACGAAAAACATAATAAATTCTTGTGTACTTAATTAAAATTTAAAAAATTGAACATTTGAAATTCATTGAATTTATATTTACAAAAATCCGCTTTATTTGTAAAATATCAACGGCAAATATTTTTTGACACCAATTATGATCTTTTTGAAGAGTTTAAAAAGGCCTTCAATTTGACGGGTTATTAATTTCGTATAATCTGTCTAGGGAGACACGACAAGCAAATGTGATATTATGTTATTTGATAAGGTTGTAAATGACAAGGAACGGCTGAGTGACTTAGAAATACGTACCTACAAGACCCCTTTTAGTACCTAACCGTCAGCTAATTTCAGTAAGAATTTAGCATTATATTTTTTATATTGATCACACCAAAGAAAAGTAATTTGTGAGTAAACGTGTGCCTTTTTTTTAAATATAAGGTAATTTAATCTCAAGCAAAAAAATTGCTAAACCAATGGAAAGATTCGCAGTCTTTTTAATATAACTAAGGAACGAAAAAATATATCGACTTCCGGTTTTCAAATTCATTTTGCTTGCTATGACAACTAACAAAAAAGTATATAAAGTTGCATTAGATGTTTTTTATCGACTAAATCATTTCTGTTTTATATGTTTTGCAGGTACAAACCGACAAGTACCACGCCAGGGGAGGACCCCAGACAGTTGAAAACGTTCCCTACGTCACGGAATCGGCACATGCTTTCGTGAAAGCAGCTCAGGAAGCAGGACACAAGTACAGAGATTACAATGGAAAATCGCAAGCAGGTGTTTCCTATATGCAAGCCACCTTAAGGAATGGAAGACGCTGTGGTAGCAATAAGGCATACCTGCAGCCTTCCAGGTACAGCAGAAGAAACTTGAAAGTTCTTGTTAGAGCAAAGGTGAAGAAAATCCTAATCGATCCGAACACCAAGGTCGCTTATGGAGTTGAGTATACCAGGAACAGGAGGAATTATACTGCTAAGGCTACTAAGGAAGTTATTCTTTCGGCTGGAACTTACAGTACACCACAGGTAATTGAAATTAAAAATCAGTTACGGATAATCTTCTAAGGATGTGGTAAAGGAAGACTTTTTTCATTCTTTTTCAAGTTCATAGCAATAAACTTCAAAAGAATGTGAGAGAAGAAATAGTTAGATACTTTATAAATAAATCATGTCTCGTTTTTTTTGATATCTCATCTTCTTCTCATTATTTCTTCAAAATATTAGTTTTATTATTTTTGTACTGATTATTTATATTTCTTCTTTACACCCTTACGCTAATCAAGTGGTTGTTTTTAGTTAACTTTTTGATATGCTTTATAAAACAGCTTTTTCATTAAACGCTTTGTACAAAGAACTGCTTTTAATAACGATTCTCCAAATTATGTAATGACAAACTTTAAATATCTGGTAAAATTCTAATTTTTTGTTTTAGTAGTCAGAAATAAAAACATTTTTTTATGCAACGATATGCATACGTTAGTGGAAAAGTAGCGCCTGATATGAAAGCTAATATATGTATAATATTGTGTGTACATGAGGGTCATCTGTCCATAGAAATTGTCATGTAAAAAGACAGAATATAATGTACGTAACGGTATCAGAATTTATCATGAGATGAGAAAGTAGTATTTTTGGATATATTTTTTTCTAAGTTATTCTTGGAGAGCTTAGACTTTTATTATCAACGTGATCAAATTACTATTATTTAATAACGACAATTCTTATTAAGTAGTAAAATAAATTTGTTGGTCAAATTCAATGTGTTTCTGATTACAGAACCGAAACTTTACCAAGAATCAAATTCATTTTTTTTGCTAATTTATAACAAGGGAAAATTATGTTACAAACAAAAGTGTGAAAATAATCATCCAAAACGCCGCAGTGTCAAAAGGTTCGTCGAAACTATGTACTTACTGCAATTAAAGAAAAAGTTTTTTCACCCTTATCTAAAAGTAACCTCAAGTTTTTGTTAAATTTAATTGTTTTGTCAATTTACCCCGTTTCAAAAACTTCATTTTCCAAGAAGTTCAAAACCTTGTTTAAATAATCTTCTTTGTCTAGAATCACCATACAATTTCCTTGGCTAGTTTTTATAAATGCTGAAGAAATTAATGCTCGCAAGACTAGATTTTTTTTAGTGTTTTGTTGATATGAAAAAATATTTCTGATAGACTTTTGTAATAGTGAATTATTACGGGGAATCAAAGTTTTCCAATTTCACGGTTTAATATCGGTTTTCCTGGAAGATATAATCTTGTTGTTGTGATAAATTTAAAGCCCCGCAATTAAAATTTCAATCAAACTTTACAAATGGTTTCTCTGAACTTGGGTCAATTTTATATATAGGTTTAGAAATGTAATTTTTTGAATCAGAAATTATTGGTTCTAATTTGATTATGCTTCTAGCGAATACGAAGACTGCTTCAAGTTATCGTTTTTGCAGGATAGCTTAACATAACTGGCTATAGAAAACGATCGTTTTTAAATAGAGTAAAAATCATTGAAAACAATTTCAAAAGTATCGAAATACAGATGTTGTCCAAACAAATTCTTCGTTAGGTAAACAAACACACTGCCAAGCTAGACAATTTAAATTCGTTAATTTTTACAATAAATTATTTGGAAATTTTCATGGACAAAATTTTAATATTTCTTGTAATTTCTATTGTTCCAGTACTAAATTATTTATTTAACCTTTAATGATATTACGTTTGTGTTGCTGTCATGTAGGTAGCTTTTTGGTTTGAAGTCGAGATTAACTTGCTTGTAATTATTTGACAAACTCATAAAACTAGTTTCAAAAGTTCCTGTTTTGTACTGACGGTGGTTTGTAGGTAGCGAAAAGCGCTCTACCACCTTGTATTTTAATTTGAAGGAAAACATAATGTTATAAGTTATTTCACATGATAGACAGAGTGTAAATAAATAATGGGTCCCTCATAAAAAAAATCTCATTGAAACATCTCTCATAAAGTTACAACCCGTCAAAGGCAGTGCCAAAAATTAGTTTATTTCTCTTTCTGAACTAGCAAAGAAGTGAAAGAATTAAAAACCTACAAGCATTTTCTGCTAACGATAAGGTCCCCCGTAAACAATTAAGTTTATTATTATTCCTTTCGCATTTCAGAAAAAAATTAAAACTGAATTAATGCCAACATACATTAAAATGCATGTCTATGCTGTGCTGTCTACACCTCAACCAACTGCAGATAGTACTATTTCGCTGTCATTACAGCTCATCAGTGCAGTTTAGGTTTAGCGTAGACAACACGGCATAGAATTAATGCCACTAAAATAGTTCCTTAATGCTTATACTCTACCACCTGCTACTTTTTCGTCTAGAATTTAATATTGGATAATACGAGTAAAGATTGACCTAGATCCACCATGTACATATCATAAGTATAATCTCGCCTTGTAACAATACTCTCCTTTACACTTAAAAATACTTCTACCTTTTCTTCACAGATACTAATGCTTTCCGGAATAGGCCCAAAACAACACCTAGAAGAGATGGGAATCCCAATCATCAAAGAACTTCCAGTCGGCCAAAGGTTCTACGACCATCTCGCCTTCTTTGGTTTAGCATTCACTGTAAATTCGTCCATAGTGACCACCCCGCAACAAGCCGAAAGCGGCACCTCCTTTTTAGAATATCTCGAATACAGCCGGGGACCACTGACATCTACTTCTCTAATAGAAGCATTAGCTTTTATTAAGACCGAAGCCTCCAGAGAAGGGAAGAGCTATCCCGACGTGGAGCTACTCTTCGTTGGGGGTGGGTTTCAAACTGACAGAGGAGTGGCTTTCAGAAAAGCGTTTAGGATTTCTGATGCTGTCTATAATGCTGTATTCAGACCGTTAGAGTACCGCCCCGCATGGTCTGTATTTCCGGTATTGATGAGACCGAGGTCCAAAGGATATCTGAAGCTGAAATCGACGAATCCTTTCAGTTGGATTAAGGTGTTAGGGAACTACCTTTCGGATCCTGAACAACAAGACGTAAACACTTTAGTAGCAGCCATAAGAGAAGTCCAGAAGATAGCCAAAAGTCCTTCACTGAAAAAATACAACTCCACCTTGGTAACCACGAAGATACCCGGATGTGAAGGCTATGATTTCGATTCGGATCCTTACTGGAAATGCGCAGTGAGACACCTTTCAGCACCATTTGATCACGATCAAATAGGTAGCTGTAAGATGGGGCCTTCTTTTGACAAAGAAGCTGTTGTTGATAGCAAGCTGCAAGTGCACGGATTGAAGAATTTAAGGATTGTTGACAGTAGTGTTATACCAGTACCAATTACTGGTCAAGTGAATATACCGACTGTCATGATTGGTGAGAAGGCTGCTGATATGATTAAAGAATACTGGGGAATAGGTGTTAGCCCTTTGCCTAGTGTTACCGTGTAAATGAGGATAAGACTGATGAGTAGCTTGTAGTAATTTATTGTAGCGTAGTTTATTTATTGTTCAAAATAGTATGGATGCTAGGAATGCCAAGTTTTTTGAAGGTACCGTAATTAAATGATTGCTTATGATATAATTTTCCTAGTGAATACAATATATTGAAATATTTATTTAGATGTCAACATTTAGAGAGCTCCACAGACTATGAAGACTTTCTATAGTACTACTTCATTGTTTTAATGTTTAATTATGGCAGTATACTATTTATTTCTAATTGCTACGATTAAATTATAATTTATTTATTACAAACAAAATAAAATAAATCTCCCAAGTTCATTTATAATATTTTCTCCTTAAAAAAAGTCTCCAGCAAAATCAGAGGGTTTTACCCCTTCGTTCGTTAGACATTTAATAACAATTCATTGTTCCAAGCTAGGATGAACTGTTTTTTCGCTCATGGTTGTGACTGATAGTTTACTTTGGAGTGATACTAGAAGACATTGTGGCACAATATATGATGACAACCATTTCTCCCCATGTGTCTTTTTTAGACAGGATATACAAATTATAATTAAAATTTGATCCTCGTAAAGAACTAAATGTATTTATGTTTTAAATGTCAAGCTAGAATTAAAATACAAACCAACTAGATATGTCAGTTTAAGATGTTGTTATTGTTAATAAGTTGATTTAGCTAATACCAACTTTAACAAACAGAATGGAAATCAGCCCACTCTCAATAACAATTTAAAAAATTTGCCTTTTTCTTCTCCATAACTTTTTGTATTGGTGTACAGTTCCAAATAGTGCTCTCATCCTGGCTTTTACAACCATATAAATTGCAAGCAGATATAAACTGTTGCGTAACAAGATAATATCTGATTTTAAAGGCTTTCAAAGACCTTTCTGAAGAAGCATAGAAGAAAAAAAACAATAATTTTTTTCTAAAAATGAAACGGCTATTTTAATCAGCAAATGTTAGATCACTTTTGTGGATATAGATGTACAAAAAATCAAAAACTGAAACAATTTTATCGCTCTTTAGTTTTTTTTTATTGTATTTATCGTAACAAATGCAAGTCTTAAATATAGGTATACAAGCACCTCCGTGGAAATAAGTTTATGGGTAAAACAAGCAAAATGCAGCTGGCGTCTTTCAAACACACTTAGCCACCCCAACTCTCTCAGCCTAACCGATGTAACCTGACATTACTAGAATAAAATTGCATTAAATCTCTATCTGGCAATGTTCTCTTCTGATTGAATCTTAGAAAATAGTTCTTCAATATCACACAAGTTTACTGCCAATGCAAAACCATCAACTTTATTTATGCCCAATCTTTTTAATTCCGTCCAACGTACTTTAGTTGTGCAATTTCGTAGTTTAAAATTTATTTCGATTTACCTGCCGATGAAGTGAAATTCCGAAGTTGTTCATAACAGCACCAATGTTTGCGTTGTCTCAATTTTGTTAATTTAGATAGAGCTTTATCCATTAATTTCAACAAGGACTTTATATTATTAGTGATCGATCCATAGTGGATAGGTTCTCTAATTTCGTATACCTTTACGTAAAGGTGCACGTATATCAAATAACTTTATCATATAACTATTTAGCAGCAAATTTCTTTCAAACTGCTCGAAGTTGGTAATATCATAGATCGTTAAGTGAGAAGAGCATAGGTAATAACAATACTCGCGCTAATCAAATAGTGATCAAAAATTTGTACATCGGCAATGTTTACATCTTTGACATCAACATCTTTGACATCAATATTAGCAAATAATAAATCAATAAGTGTTGTGGCCTGACTGACACTCTGGGTAAAACTGAATTCTTTCGTGACATTTAGTAATGCACAAACAGATGGAGCGTCAATTTTGAAACAATCAATGTTAAAATCTCATATCCAAATAATTCTGTCAAATTTAGCGTAAATGTCACACAAAATATCTTCTAAAGTGTTAGTATTAATGCTAGAAATAGGAAGTCTGTAAATTACCCCAATCACAAGGATCGTGCCGCCTATCTGAACTCTACACCAAATACACTCTATATACTCATAACTCATCCGCAACAGAAAATCATACCTAATACTATTTTTACTATACAAGGTCCGCCACTTAAAACTCCCCAGGCCGGTATTTTCTTTATTTTTTTAGGTACAACCTTAAGTTAAATGTCAAATTGTAGGTTCTTTTATTCTCTTTAAAGATAGCTTAGTGGGTGTCTAAAAAAATTGTAGATTATTTTATTTTGTATTTAAAGTTAATTTTTGTATACATTTTTAACATTACCCCGTATAATAAATAGTCTTTATAGTTGAATGCCAACTTTTGTCTTCTTCAATTCGTGTCATTACAATGTATGAATAATTTTTACTCCTTCTTAGTGAAAAAAACAAGAAAAACTAGTCGCCGCCATGTTCTTTAAATAGGTTTGTTCAGAATTTTTAAGTGTTAGTTTAGTATCCTATTGCGGTACAAATTGTGCCTACATACCCATCGCTGCACACAAAATTCCCAAATTTTAAGTAACTTTAAATAAACCGAACTTTGTACTTGATTTATTTAAAACTTACTCAAAATTTTGGGGTTTTGTGTGCAGCTATGGGTATGTAGGCATAATTTGTGCCATAATAAGCTACTAAACTAACACTTAAAAAATTGTGAACAGCCCTATAACGGAACATGGCTGCGACTAGTTTTTCTCGTTTTTCACTAAGAATGAGTAAAAATTACGCATAAATGATATAGTTAGAAATAGCTACCTCTCACTGWCAATTACTCTAAGGTGCAGCCACGTCTCTGATAACACGATAAAATTGTTCTTAATTAGCAGAATATCCTCTCGAAACTCCACGTAAGATGATAACAAGGATCTCAGATGTGATGTGAAAGAAAAATAATGTGATGAAAAGGAAGATGAAGAAAAATTTGTAGTTATAGTACTACTTTTAGCCAAACATTAATTTCAACCAGGCCCCTGCCCGGAAGAACGGAAATTTGATTTCTTGAGTTGGTACTTTGGTTTGCTTGCATATAGAACAATCCATTTAAACATTTTCTCGTGCATAGTTGCACGCTCTGACCTCAAATTTATCAGTATGTCACTAAATCATTTGGTCTATCTTGTTACGTACAGCGATACCATATTATGTATCGGTGATATACAGGCTTAGGTTTTCATGACCGATGTTCAAATAAAGCCGTGAAGAAGCAATATCTACGTTCATTACCAGAAACTCCCTACTGAAGATGCCTGTCACAGTAGTATGCGAAACGAATGGTAACAGAAGAATCATTTATATATGCGGTTGTCAATCAAGGGGTACTCGAACTATCACACATTTAATACAGAACTAATATGATAATGTTTGTTACGTGATTTTTTTCGATATCATTAATATTTTCAGCACAGTTCTTTCCAGAAATGTGTATATACTTATACAATGTAAATTTTATTAAACAACTTTGAACGTTCCCATATTATAGAAAAATAAAAGCCAGACAAAAATGATAGAATACCCGCGTATGTCACATGTTGTTTATACGGACAGGCATCAATCATACAGGGAAAAATTGAATTACACAGCCGCGTTTCCAGACCTCGAAATATTACCGCAATTCCATCCGACATTCCCGTCCCAGGTAATAATTTTCGGATTATGGCCGCAGTTTTAATAAACGAATGCCCGGCATACCGCCCTATGGTTTCGTGACGTCAGAGACGATGCATCGAAAATGCAATTACGATGTCCAACTGCTAAGTGACAAAGCTTTCACGTAATAGTAATTTCGGAAATTCCTCTTGGTACATTTAATGTCCCCCATGGCTAAGGAAGTGGCTACTGTAATTAGCTGGGTGCGAAGCAAGACAGTCAGATTTGAAAATGGTGCTGCTTGTGATGGTTTGTGCTGTGATTTTTAATTTWTGTGGAGTAGCAAATGCAAATGGATTATTGGATCGCATATTTAACAAAGGTCAGCTCCATGAAAAAAAAGACCGCTCTAAACATTTTTATTGATTTTACTAGTTAACCCATAAAGCTTTTAAAAGACGAATTGAATAAGTTGTAAAACTTTTACATCTATAAATTGAGCGAAGCATTATGATAAATGTGAGAATATTTTAAATAAGTGTCTAAGAGGAACACAAATTTTGAAAAGTTTACTTATTTTTGAAAGAGTTGAAAAATCTAATTCAGAAATATATGACGTCAAACATGAACACAGCTCTGAAAGATCATTTTCTGTCGTGTTGGAAAAAAACATTGAAAAAATTGTTAGTAAGGAGCTTTTGAGGAGAATTTGATAATTATTTGGAACGAGAAATTGTAATGTTTTGACCGTTTCGTCTAAGACAATTTGTCAGGGTTTAGGACAATTACATCACTTTCAAAATTTGTTCTTTTTTTAATTTTATGAAATTTCGTTTATTACCGTATGGAGGAGTTAAGGATTTAGAGCTTAGTTTTAACTAAAAGAAGTACTATCAAAAATAAGAAAGGAGATCATTATTTACGGTCCCTGATATAGTAAGCGTTGACTGACAGTGAAATTGTTTGACATATTAAACGTTTATTTATTGTTGCGACACCTGTTCAATACCAGTCTCGCCATTCGTTGTTTGTTAAAATAATTTAGAATTTGCGCGAAGGTGTTTGAATAATTTTCAGCAATGAGAAAATATGTGATACGCGCAGTTGCAAAAGAAAAGGTTGTCGCCTAAAGAAATTTATGAAGATATCGTAGTTGTATTAGGTGAGAGTGCTCCTTCTTACCAAGTGGCAAAAAATTTGTCTCGATGATTTAAATTGGGAAAACAATCGTGTGAACATGCATAAGGTACCGGACGACCAGTAACTGTCACTATTCAGGAAAATGTTTATCGTTACATGACGTGGTAATGGCAGGTAGGCGAATGACCATTCGTCGGATAGCTGAAATTACACACGTTTCATACGGCACAATAGAAAAAATATTAACAGATATTTTAGGTCTTAAAAAGTTATCTGCACGCTGGGATCCTAGAATATTGACGCCTGATTAAAAACGTTCGAGAGTCCTGCATTTTGAGGCCAATCTGGCAAAGTTTTCAGCAGACCGGATGAGTTTCTCTCTCGATTTGAAACATGGGTCCAGCTCTTTGAACTAGAGTCAAAACAACAGAGTATGGAGGTTCTTCTCCACCACGCAAATTTCTAGTTGTGCCCTCTGCTGGTAAAATCATGGCCACAATTTTTTGGGATACGGACGGACTTTTAATGGTTGATATTTTTGAAACGTGGACATCCAATAACAGGTTTTTACTATGCCAACTTAATTTCAAAATTGCACGAGCGCATCAAAAAAAAAGACGGGGAAATTAAGGAAAGGAATTTTGTTCCGTCAGGACAACGCTCCAGTACACAAAAGCCATATTGCAAAGAATGCTATTCACGACGCAGGATTTGAATTGCTCGAACACCCTGCGCATTCACCAGTCCTAGCTCCCAGCGATTTTTTCTTAGAGAATATCTACGTGGGACCAGATATGACGACGATTATAAAGTGACGACAGCAGTAAACGACTGGTTAGAGGACCAGCCACAAAAATACTTTTCTAGAGGAATCAGAGCATTGGAACATCGTTGGACTAAATGCATCGAAGTTCAAGGAGACTATGTCGAAAAAGAAACATAATTATTTTCATGTTTGTTAAAAAAACCATATGCTTTCTCCTTTGTGTTGCCAGCTACAGCTCTTTACCCTACCATAACACCAAGTAACGTAATAAAATATCTACCAAGGGCAAATAGTAAAACAAAAATAGCTGAAATTACCTAGCCTATAATGATGGATTAAAACATTAAATATATATATCGAGTGTCACAAATCCTGAAGTTTTATCAGAACAATCATCTAAAAGCAACACATTGGTGGTACTTATGGCAGTGTACCGTAAGGATCCATTATGGGCCTTTTTTAAAAGTACGAAATAACAGTTTAACTCGATGTGGAACTTCTAGGTTATCCGTAAGCAATGTCTAGTTACAGACATTTACTCTGAGCAGATTGATATCTTTATAATATGTCAATGATAACGCAAGAAAAAACAACTGAGCGATCAAACTCTTGCGTTACTAAGAAGTAAATATATATACATTTAGAAGAAAGGTGTACGAAGGTAAGAGGTATTAACCATCACCATGCAAAGCTGGTTGTATAAGAAATTGGTATATAAAGTGCAGTATCCACGCAAGTTACCATCTGGGTTTCTATGCTAATTAGTAAGAGATACGTAAAACTATGCCGGTTTGTAGCAAATTCTAAATTAGTTCCAAGATAGTCGAGATTGGAATAAAGCAAAATTGGGAATTAAATGCGATTGTTTAAGTTTACATTATAAATTTAAAAGCAACATTGGTATTCAGCTTATATTTGATAAAGAAAGGCATAACACATTTTAACATTTCTTTGTCGAAAAATATCAATTCACCCAAAAATATCGATTCTATTCGAAAATATTGATTCGAGTAGAGTCAAATATACTTGTACGCATTTTGTATCGAATTCCTATTGTATTCGTAACTGGAACCTATCTATCTTTTAGTCAATAAAAAAGAACTCTAGTTGGACGTATAAAATACAAAAATATCAAGTACGATAAAACAAAGTGATTCATCTAACTGCTGTAGTGATCATGTACTAGAATACGTAGCAGTCGTTTATGGAACTAATTTATAAGATGTGGACAAAAAAACTAATACTTTGCAATTGGACTACTAGCAATTTAAAACATAGCAAAATACATCGTCGGAGTTGCACCTACAGATACGAAGTAAAAGTTACCCTTGTATGCCTTCTTCACACTGATACTGATGTTATTCTACATCATTATTATATCATATAGTTATTAAAAATATCTAAAACAAAACCAATATCCGGGTTTCACCACTGCCTAAGGGTCAATGATATCCAAAAATGCAAGGGTAGATTGTTTCTCTCTAATAATTACAAAGTATACTGCTTCTTGTTTAACCTCTACATCTGAAATTTGAAATTTGTTTGTTGGTTACCAGAGTGTTCTTCTAGCTTAATTCGCTCTTTATAGGATAAATATAAATGAATAAAGTTAGTTTATTATTCAATAAGAAACCAAATATGTAATATTATACATTAATTTAATTTAAGAATAAAAAATAACTAAGTTGGTATCCACCTCCCATAAAACTGGATGTCCAGCAAAACTATTGTTTACAGTTTTGTGCTAATACACGATATTTCTAGGTCGCACAAAAGTCCAGAAGCAAGTAATATAGGACAGTTATAGGACATCTTAAAAGATGTGTTAAGCCTGATTTAAACTGGAGAGTAATTACGAAATCATCCGCAGGAAGAATAGAATTGAGATCTTCAATAAACCATTCAAAACAAGACAAACTAACAAGCAATAAGACAAACTTGTGTTAGCTAAAACTAATGTAACTCGATGAACTATAGAATGTGGAAGTTGATGATACATTTAATATAATCCAAAGCAAAATATGCAATATTTTTAGCGCCTATAATAAACTTGAAGTTCAAGTTAACCAAAACTTATTGCATTCCGTATAAAATGTAAAATACTTTATCGTATTATTTAGGAACAATACGATAAACCTAGTTTAATTCATCTTTTATTACGAACTACCAATAACCTGAAATGTTTTCCTATACCTATATATCATATTACATTGTTAGAAATGGAGGTCACGTTCAGAAACAACCAGCAGCATAAAACTATATTGCATGTTTGTAACAAACACTAAAAGACTCCGAGTGTAAATAATTGAAGGCCATGAATTAAAGTCATCGACATTGCAATGCAAATTAAAATAATGCCTTTGACGAACGTTTAACAATTAATTGTTCTATTCCTCAGGCTACGTGGAGGAAATACCTTTGCTGGAAGAATACGACTTTATTATAGTTGGCGCAGGATCCTCTGGTTCTGCGTTAGCTAGCAGATTATCAGAAAACAGCGCATGGAAAGTTTTGCTTCTAGAAGTCGGTGATGTGCCGCACATCATTACTGATTTTCCTGGCATAGCAGCGGCACTGCAATTTACTAACTACAACTGGGGATATTTGATGGAAAAACAGGACAACGTTTGCTTAGGTAAGATGTCATTTGGCCGGAACTAAAGAGTAAATCATAAAATATATCAAGCATAAAAAATTAAAAATGCAACCGAAAATACATTCTCGTAGGCAATGTGATTATTTTGCATAATGGTATTATTTTAAAAGTAAATTGGGAATCCATGACGGCCATGCGCTATGGTGAATGCAAGAAAAATGTTTTCGTTGCTGCCCGTTTATACAGACAACGTTTTCCAAATAGAAGAGCTCCTGCCGATACAATTTTCAAGAGACTTGAATTAACTTTAACCACAACCTGGCCACCACTGAAAAAGTCAAGAGAAAGAACAGCAACAGACTCTGACAATCAAATTAGAGTATTGGAAATGATTGACGAAAATCCTCATATTAGTCAAAGGGTAGTCTCAAGGTAACCGGTAATAGTCTGTCTTCAGTACACCGAATAATTAAAGGCAATCAATTTCATCCGTATCAATTGCAATTGGTTCATGCTTTAAAGGAGGCAGATTAGCCTAAAAGACTGGCTTTTTGTAACTCTTTTCGGGAACATTAAAATTTGAATGTGAGATTTTATGACAACATTTGCTTCTCAGATGAAGCAAGATTTTCTAATAATGGTGGAGTTAACAAACATACCATGCATTATTATGCGCAAGAAAATCCACGTTCGATTCGAGAAGGACATTTTCAAACTATCTACTCGACGAATGGTGCGGGTTATTGGGGAATCAAACTGTTGGGCCTTATTTTTTTCACGATAGTTTAAACGACAATTCTTATCTAAATTTTTTAAGAAACATTTTACCGGTACTTCTCAAAAATTAAATTTACAAATAAGACAAGATCTATGGTTCCAACAAGATGGGACACCTGCGCATTATCATAGAATAGTGCGAAATCATCTTGATTTGGTTTTGCCTAACCGATGGATAGGAAGAGGTTCAATTAATCCTTGGTCACCGAGAAGCCCGAACCTTACTCCTTTGGATTTTTTCTGTGGGGAATCGTAAAAGAGCAGGTATACCAAACACCAATTGAAAGTGTAGAACAGTTAGAAAATAAAATACGTGATGCATGTAGATCCATCACTCCAGAAATGTTAATGCATGTTAAAAGATCGTTTTGGGCACGAATTTAAGCTTGTGAAAACAGCGGAAGCGACATTTTGAGCATTTATTACATTAATGTTATTAAATAAACATTTTTCAAAAATAAAATTTGTTTTACAATACCGCATTTAGGTACTTAAAGCAAATGATTGAAATTTATGTCAAAATTTATACAGCTCTCTATGTTTTATATTTTTTAAGACGATGAACAATTATCAATATTACCTCGTCTGCAAACGTATTTTGGGTTGCATTTTTAATTTAGTCGGGGTCATTATCATTCGTGAAGCATCCTGTATAAGAAATATTTAATCAATTTAAGGGTATCCACTTAACATGTAAAGCTTTAGTTAATATTTCATACAAAGATATTGGTCATATATTGAAAGATCTATTTCACTGGATCCTCGTAAATTCTCATCATTCGTTCATCTAAAGAGGAAGACTTCCAGAATTCCAGGTATGAAATTTCATGATGAGAAGGTCACCTCTCCGCAGTCTTTTTTATGTGATTATTTTGCGTTGGTATTACTACGCCTCATATGCTGCTACCTATCATTGTTAATAATTTCTATATGATTCTAAACAAAAAAAAACATTTAATGACGTCATATATTCTCATAGTAACAGAATGTTATGTTACTATCGTCTCAAAATAAAGCTCTATTTAATGTTAATGTTAATCTTTTTGCAAATAATCCCACTCGGTATAATACTAAAGGCATAACCAATTTATGCAGACAGAAGATGAAACAAACAGATAAATGCAATGCAAAAGACTATGGCAATAATTACTGTTAAGTGCACAATGCATTAAGCCCTAATTCAATAATGCGGACGTGACCAAAGTCAGAAACCACTTATAATCATCCCACAGGACAAACGAGGAAGACTCACCTGTTGATAGGTGAGGACGAGAGAATGGGCTGTCACTCTGTGATTAATAGCCCTAACTTTGCACATTATGGATGCTTCTGAATTTCGCAGCAACAGGTTCCTTTCGGCACAGACGGAATTGTCTATCGAAACCATTATGAGAAGTCAAATATTATAATTTTATAATAATAAATAATTAAAATGTTATAACTGTCAAAAGCAAGCGGCTGAAGTAGGAACTTAGCTTCAGGATTCATCGAAAAAAATTACATATTCATCTATTAACTGGTATTATTTGATGACAAAAACTTCATGATATTCATGAACGCCCGGATAGGCTTTAATACATAGAATACATTCATAGAAAAAGGCAGAATAACTTGAAACTAAATCAGCATTTAGTATTATCTGATCAGTTATGTTAAAGTTACATCTCATTATGCAGTATGTGGATTTGTTGCTTTGTTTTACAGCATTAAAGTAGCGAATGTAAATTTAAGCTGCATGTAATTAACTTAATTTGAAAAAAGCAACAGTCGTGCACTCTCTGCAATATTTATACAGTATATATATCGACTCTGTTGAATAAAATGGTTGAGATTATTTGATATCATTTGATTTTTTGTTTGCAACAAAAAGTGCCTAACAGGATCTGTACTTTAACTTTGGTTTCACAAGGGGTCCAACTAAAATTTTATTTGTTGCCTTGATATAGCACTATTATCTTCATTTACACTTTCACATACAACGCTATGAGGATGTATAATACTGTTCCCAGCGAGTTTAAGAAATTTTATGTTAAGAAATTTTAACTAGGATAGCTGTTTTTCAACCGACAGATTTCATAATCCATGGCTCTCTTAAGGCTGGGATCCTGGAGAGAAAAAAAAGATCCAAACTGAGATAACGATAGAAAGAGAAACACCTGCCTCTTACAAAACAGCATCACTCAATAATTACTGCATCGATGTTTGACAATTTTCTTTTCCGAAAGCTGGCGACCAACATTTCACTATATGCTGCAATAACTTTAATTAGTGAAAAAGTGTAATCAAACCATAATTTGAAATAGAGTTCAAAATTTGCAATTATTTTAGATAAAATGATTCAGTGTATTTGTTTGAAAAATACCTAGTGCTCGGTTGAATTAATTATATTTTACCTGAGAATCAATTTATCTCTAAATGTTCAGTAGTTTTAGTGTGGTACTGTTTTCTAAAAAATAGGTTATTTTGGACAGATCGGGGCAAACCCTCTCCAGGATCTCGCTAGCTTCAGCTAGACTTTGTCTTTTATTTCTTATGTACTTGTTTTATCTGATTTGGTTTCAAAAGTCCATATAGTTTTATGAATGAATAAGTATTTAAATTTGATAATTCCGAAATAAAGAATCATTAATATCCCTCGAAGTTGAAAGTTGCAATTCTATACTTCAAGGTATGAGAGACCAACGCTGTCCGTGGCCGCGAGGCAAGGCAATCGGCGGCACCTCGATCATCAACTACATGATCCACGTCAGAGGAAGTAGCTACGATTACGACAAGTGGGCATCACTAGGTAACCCCGGCTGGTCCTATCGAGAAGTTCTACCCTATCTAATTAAGTTGGAGGACTTCCACGTCAAAATGGGAGACGAGGGCTACCACCAAAAAGGCGGGTACATGACCGTATCGGATGTGTACGCTAGAAGCAAGTCCGCAAAAGTGTTTATGAAAGCGGCCGAGGAATCCGGACACAAGATATTGGATTACAACGGAAAGGAACAGTTAGGATTTTCATTCGTGCAGGCAACTACAAGAGATGGGTGGAGGTGTAGTACTGAAAAGGCGTACTTGAGGCCGTTTAGGAACAGAACGAATCTAAAAGTAAGTTTCAGGTTGTTCATTTTTTTTCAGTGGAAGCACACCGGCAACGATAATAATGATTACATGAAAAGTATCATTGAGTAAGTGTAACATTCTTGGCTCATCGCTATATACTACTCTACAGATAGATAACTACAAAAAAGAACACTAATTAAAAAGCTGTAAGAATACACAAGATATTTCTCTTCTGCTATAGTACACTAATAGCAGAATCGGTATTAGGATTCGTGCACAATGTATATGTATACAGCATTTCTCTAGAATTAGTTTACAAGAGAAAAACGTTTATCTTTGATTTTAGGCCAAAATGATAATACATTTTTGGCTTTTCCGAAAACCACAAAATTTGTAATTAAAATTTTATTCTTCTAGCCCAATGGAACGAAAAGTTCATTATTATCTTGATTTTGGACTTACTTTTTATTTACTTTAGTAATTTCTTTCTGTTTGTTTAAATACCATCACCTTTACGATTTTATTTGTTTTTGAATGAATGGACTTATGCAAGTTACATAGTAGCTTCAAGAAAAAACACAACTTAAATTTTAACAAGAGCAATCGTTCAATTAACCATTCACCCATATCTGCTTACAATCCTACTCCAAAACATAGTTTGGAGTGACCGCCTGTTTAGTGCAATTTTTTATTAATCCCGCACAGATTCCAAACCAAAGGATATGAGTGTCCCCTTCACCATATAGTTTACTATGTTTCTCTAAATTAAAAAAAAAATCCAGTTGCTAAGAGTTTTCTGTGGGAAATTATAAATTACAGAAAAACTATCAGCTATTTTTTATAAAATTATCAATAACCCTATAGAAAACTTCGAAATTTTTCAAAAAATTTCTTCCAATCCTGAGGAATGAACCCCACCAATCTATAAGTTTTTGAAGCAATCTTTGTGAAATAGGGCGCAGAAAACAAATTAGTGTCTGTAAAGCGCAACTAGGTTTCTAAACCTCTAGCACTTAACCATAACACAATTTATATTTATAGTGGAATACTACATAATGACATCGTTCTACATTTTCTCACGTTAAGTATATATAAAAGAAACATCATTGGACCTAAATTAGACCCCTGCGTTACGCCGAATGTTCTGAAATATCTACACAGACATACAGATCTTACATCTCACACTTTAAATTGCCAGTAAAAAGTAGATTCGATGTATGTGGTATTCCGAATATAAAAGAGAACTGAGAAAACTAAGTTGGTTATGAAATACGTAGAAATATAAATCAACCAAATATTAAGCAATTCACTAAATCCATAAAGTTCCCATCTGCCCAGCAAGACATGATTCATCGTGTTTTGCTTCACGCTTTTTACCAGCTTTTAAGCGCGCTTTAAAAAGCATTGGTTCAATCTACGATTTAATATATCAAACAAAACAATGCTAGTAGTATGCAGCCATGGAATCAAACCAGTAACAAGAAACCATTTCTTGCAGGTCAGGTCCCATTATTTACTAACAGCAGAGATCTGCAGCAACTAATAAAAAATAATTACCCACCTATTACGAAATAGTACCAGAATATGCAAATTCCAAAGTGATCTCAAAACTATACTAAGACTACATTACTTATTTGTTTACTTGACAGCATATACAATATCAGATCACAGTACGCATATATAACAATCTCCTTTCCGATCAAAGCGAAGGACAATTTTTATTCGGACACTAAATTTCTGCTGCTGCAGTCATTTGAAATAGCAAAACAGCTTTCACAACATATTTTATTGTTTAGGAATATGCATTTAGACATGCTGCAAAATAGCCTTAACAAGCATTTATTCAGAAATATATTGCATTTATTTTTTTACAACTTTTTTCAAATATTTTGTACACATACGCTAAAAATTGAAAAAAGACCAGTATAACCTTAAATTCTCACMTTGACAAGGAACGTAATTATCTTGTTACTGATTAATTAGTAGTTTATTTACCCTTACGAGACGCAACAATAAATAACGAGGCCTGATCAAGTAACCATGAAAATGTACTGCGATGTGTCAAATCAGATAAGAGAATATAAATATTAATTTACCATGCTTAATAAGCAGTGCCGTTCCTTACTAAATTATAAGTGTATTAATATTGTCTGTCTACTGTAGGAAAAGATCTAGAAACATCGATCATTTTACATATGGATTATTCTTTAACTCTAGCTCTACGGAATTTTTATAACTATGGAAACTGCACTGAATCTAATTACATTAAAATAATTTAATCACCAAATTTATGTCATTATTACTGTACCTATTACCCATAAAAAATGTGGTGTGGTGCTTTAGTTTGTAGTTTATTTGCTTGAAAATATCGGAGATTACTACAAATAATGTACTCCTTAGATATTTTAATTAGTAGTACATCAATGACCTTCGATATACCAGATGAACTTTTTCGGTTACTTTTACCTCAAGTAGTACACACCTGTGTAAAAAATAGTACCAAGGTCATGTACTATCATTATTAAAAACTCTTGTAACGTGAGAAAAGCTACGTTAGACAGCACAGAACAGTGTATATCGATGAGTATTCCTCTAAGACCATAAGGAAAAAAGATGCGAAAAACATCCAAATAACTCAAATCCTGTTAAAAACAGTAACAAATAAGAAATCATCTAGACCAGAAATGCACGCAGATAATAAACAAACAAGAAAGAACAATGTAATAAGACAGAAAAAAGTAAGTTTATTGGTAATAAATAAAGGACATTATATGAAGTAAAATGTTAGTATTATGTACATCCAACAAAGAAGATCCGTATCATTGATGGTAAAGTTGCTGATAAAAAACATAAAATATGAATGTTGGTTAATTTGCATTTTCTTTAAATAACGGAAATTAAAATAATATTTTTAAATGCGTCTAACTCTTAAAGCAAACTAAGGAACAGTCTGACTGCGTTTCGCAAACCAAATCTTTATCATGAACAAATAAAACATTAATAGATAACGTAATTTCATTTTAGGTGTACCCGAGAAGCAGAGTTACAAAAATCCTCATCGAAGGCGACCCACTTCGAGCAGTTGGAGTACAATTCACCAAAGATGGAAAGTACTACACAATAAGAGCATCTAAAGAAGTAATTCTCTCAGCAGGAGCTTTCCACTCTCCCCAGCTTCTCATGCTCTCTGGGATAGGACCAAAACATCACCTCCGAGAAATGGGAATCAAAGTTCTCAAAGATCTACCAGTTGGCGAACTCATGTATGATCACAACACCTTTCCAGGACTCATGTTCACAGCTAACGAATCGATAACCTTCAGAACGGGTACTAAAGCAATTGCTCTTGGTTTTTTGGAGATAATCGCGAAGGGAACCGGAATTTTGACGTCACTTGGAGGGGTAGAAGCTCTGGGATACGTAAAAACGCCATTCTCTGATGAGACAGTTGATGTACCAGATATGGAATTCATCTTTATAGGTGGTGGACTACACACCGATAAAGGAAGAGCGCATAGAAAGGCGTTTAGGATAACAGATGAAATATATAATGGGTTTTGGAAGCCTTTTGAMGGCAAAGAGGCATTCTCGATATTCCCAATGCTCCTTCATCCCAGATCCAAAGGTTACATCAAACTAAGATCTAATAATCCGTTTGATTCTCCAAAATTATATGGAGAAATGTTCACTGATAAAGAGAACAACGACCTCAAAACATTCATAGCCGCAATCAGAGAAGCGCAAAGGATAGTTGAAGCACCTGCCTTTCAAAAATACAATTCACGCTTAGTAAGTGTCAAGATTCCAGGGTGTGAAGAATTCGAAAGCAATTCGGATTATTACTGGGAGTGTGCATTAAGACATCTGACCACTACTCTGCATCATCAAGTAGGTACTTGCAAGATGGGACCAAAAGATGATGAAGAAGCTGTGGTAGATAACGAATTGAGAGTGTACGGTGTTGACCGGTTGCGTGTAGTTGATATCAGTGTGATTCCGATTCCTATCTCTGCCCATACCAATGTGCCTGCCATTATGATTGGTGAGAAAGCAGCAGATATAATTAAAAGGACTTGGTCGTAGGAAAACAAAAATTTACGTAGTAATTTTGTTTAACATTAATTAAATAACTCAACATACATCGTTCTAATCGACAGTAATGATCTTGTTTTGCATGTGAGATTGTCGTTTTTATTTCACTTTCTGATTTCGAGTGTGTGTCAATTGACATACTGAACAAAATTTGACAAATGAAACTACAAAATGCTTAGCAGTTCTTTAAAACATCAGTATGTGGAGTTGATAGAGAAGAGATCTGCGTATATTGTTTTTAATAAATCACATTCAAAACTATTTGTATCAAAGTGTACAGAACTATATAAACTAAAAAACTAAATAACAAATAAAAGCTTTTGTGTCATTTTTGTATTTTTCTCTCCAATCAAAGTTAATCAAAGCTTGATAATATCAGTTATCACGAGCATTTTAATAATTTTCCACATAATACTGGTTTGCTTATAAAACATTCACAGTGCTTCTAACTGCTGACTAGAACTCTTCATAAAAGATTTATTAATTAACCTCTTGGATGCATTAAATGGATGATAAATACATCCAGCAATTAGCAAGATCAGTTTATTGAAATACAATCTTAAGAAAAGTAATTAGCGGACGCATAATATTTCAGAGGACAATATACTTATACTACTACTACTATATACATATACTAACTGACAGAAATAAGAACACTTAGTAAAACTTGCTTTATTTCAATAATCTTTGGCGTCCAAAAAATATTTAACACTCGTTCAAACAAAATTTTGTGTCAAAACGTCTGGTACAACTTTTGAAAGTGGATCCTTTTTTTTGAAATACTGCTCTGAGAAAGTTACAAGTATAATGTGTGTCTCTGATTTTTAGTTAAGGCTTGTTTATCGACAATGGTTTTCCAAAAACGTAATAATCTCATTATTATGGTCGCTGAAATCTTTCATACACCTTGTATACGAAGACTACGAAAGTACATATTAGTTTTAAAAGATAAAGAAACAAGAAGACTAAAGCAAAGGGTAAAATTAATCATTAGTCGATTGCAATTATCGTAAGAAATTTTGTGGGAATTATTCAGAATTGCACAGAATAGATTTGTTGTCATTTTTACACCAATCTGATGGTAAAGACTCGTAATACTCTTACTTAGAAAATCTGAGAAGTAACAACGACTAGTAAAAAACCGCTGCAAATTGAAGTTTTGCTTCCACATCCAATTGTCAAAATGACATTAGTTTTTATTTTTATACTATACAATTAGTAATCATGTTTTGAGCATTTTTTCTCTTTACACATTTTTTTCTAAGACAAACAGTCCTCGTGATATTAGCAAAAATATATAAATTTTAAGATCATTTTTTTCCAAATAACTCGAAAATTATATATAATACCAAAATTTAAAAAAATATTACAAGCAGGGTCCAAAATAGGTTTTTTGGAAATATTTCGTTTTCTTTAAGTGACGCTTTTTTGCTAATATCTTCTAAACAGTTTGCTGCACCGAAAATTTATAACAACAAATAATACTCGCAGTTATACTACTAATCACATACTAAAACGAAAAATAAAATTTGCAAAACGGGTAGTTACCCCCTAATTTCGCTCCCTTCCCGATACCCTACTTACCCCACAAACAATAGGTCGCTTTGGGTAGTTGAGATTTATACGTTTGCCAAATTTCGAGTTCATATATTGAGTCTTTCGAAAGTTGTTGTGTCCACAAACAAAACTACAGACACAGACAAGAAATTTGTTTTTGCTCAAATATTGTTTTATTTTGCGTTTTCGACCATTTTAAAGCGAATGAGCAAATAAATATTTTTGAATTTTTTTTTCGAAATACAATACTTCCCATCCGTTGGATGTGGAAGTAAAATTACCTAATACCAATAGACATTGTGTCAGACTCGATAATTTGAGTATTTTATTTATTAACTTAAAAATAAAGCTAACGGATGCAACGGTCTTATGTCATATGAACTACTGCGATGTCTTGTATGGCCCATGCTTAACCAGGGTAGATGTAAATCGCATTGAACGTTTGCAAAAGTCTTGTTTGAGATTTATTTACGGAATTCGAAAATTTTCTCGGAACATGGCCAAGAGACGTGAGTTACACGCGGCGTGTCTATACTTTTCAATTATTTTTTTCAAATGTCCGCCCCACCTATGCAACAAAATCACTTTTCGTACTGATGTGCACTCTTTGAACACTAGGTTTCGTGGACTCTTGTCACCCCCTTTATTCACTCGGTCTTTTACTTACAACATCTACAAAATATTTAATAATATTCCAATTCGGATAAAAAAGTACAATTTTTTTTAAATTTAGATCAGAGTATCATCGTCTTTTGATGTCTCGCCAGTTCTCGTGAATCCAGCATCCTCTTATTTGTCAGCTTTGCATTGAACCCATTGCTTTCTTGCATTGCGTTTTCCCTGTAATTATGTCCCGTCTATAAACTGTTTATTTCTTTTCTAATAGCGCGGTCGGACCAGCACTTTGGGTATTTTGTAATTAGATTGTTTTTTTTTCTGGACTAAGATTAGAAATCAGATTTCCTGCCTTCTTAGTCCTTTTTGTAGTAGCGCCAACTATTTGTCTTAGTGTAATATGTAATCTATCTGAATGTAAAGTATTATGTTGACCGTTACCACAAATAAATTTATATTATTATTACTCTTGTGAGTTACATTAATTTACGATTGTATTTCACGAAGAAAAACTTAAAATTTAGGATGGAGCTATAGTTATACTTCCTAGTTTATTAAAACCTCTCCTCATGACGTTATTACAGTTTGCAGAATCATGATAAACCAAAACTTTAGACAATTTTAGAGGTGTTACAAAAATACAATGCAAGCAACTCATAATGAACTCAAAAATGTTAATAATTTATGCGTTCTGTCATTGCCGCCCTGTGGTCTTGTCATTTAGAATATGGTAACACTACCAAGGTTCCCATTTGTCCGTTTGGAGGTGTCACGAACAATGACAAAGCTAGCAATTACAGTTCAACATGTAAAATCAACAACACTGTCCAAAGCACCGTTAAACAATTACAAAGCGAGGGGCGTGCCAGTTTTGCGACCGTGCAATGCTTTACTCTCACAATCCTTCAAAAAATCAATGTTAACATTGCTTATTATTCATATTTATTGGAGTAAGGATACTTAGCGCTGTTTGAATATTAAATTGAAACATTCACCGGCGCAATTCCGTCTTTGTTCTGCAATTACGCCGCGCGTTAGGATGAAGGGTGACGGAGAACTGGAAGACCTTAGAGACTAGTTTTATTCAGTAACGCGGGTGATTTTTTTTCGTAGGAGCGGATAAAACGTTTACACTACAAATGGAAGGGTCCTGAAATGACAAACTCAGTGTTAGGTGTTATGTGAGAAGTGCTGCATCCAGGATACAATACCAAAGGTAAAAAAGATACCTATACGTAGCAGTTTAAAAGATTGTAATAGCTACATGATAATTCAAAACAATCCTTTGACATTATGACGCCGATTGAGGCCACTCAAAATTTCTAGMAGTTGATTAACGAAAATATATACAATCCCTAGAAATTAGCATTCAGTTTAATTCAAAATACATCTAGCAATTCATAATAAAGAAACACTCCACCGTTTTTCAAATCTAGATTTGAAGTTTGTGTAGGCGACAGTCGCATCAGAGTTATTCGGCAAAAAAATTAAATTTATCATCCAGATTGTCTGAAGAAAAAAGTTAAATCAATCAATGTCTGCAAGAGGAGTAAGAAAATTACATTTCATTGAGGGCATTGTGAACACCGAAAAATATCTTAATATCTTAAGTGAATCTTTGCCACCCACTAGGGACGAGTCATTGACGTCAGGAAATGATTTTGTTTTTCAACAAAATGGCGCTGCATGTCATGTATGCAAAAAATCTTTACAGTGGTTCACCGACAATAGTAGTCCACTTTTAAAATCGGTTTCCAGTAGTCCTGACCTTTCTCCTATAGAAACTCTTTGGCACATTATGCGCGCAACTCCTGCCAGGTCGATTCCCGAATTAAGGCAAAAACTTCAATTTATATGGGATAAGTTCACACCACAAGATTGCCAGAATTTAGTGAATACAATGGCAAGAAGAATAACCGCTGTCATAAAAAGTAAAGGTGATGTTACTCAACGGTAGCCTTTGAAGAAATATATTCAGTCAGTTGTTTGTAACTCAGGTTTTCTCATGATTTGCTTCAACTCGGTAGTTAAGTAGAAATAAAACGTTTGAATTAGACAAATGAATAATTGATTAAGTGGGAAATGTTTCAAAAGTTATGGTGAAAAATGATTAAATATCTGTTTCATAATAGCATCACAACTCCTGTCCATTAAATACAAAAAATAGCAAATGGGTCAATTGAAATGGGACTGGGCTCGTATTGCCTACGAGATTCTGAAACAGGAAATTTTTCCCTCTTACTTACAGCATTGTTTAAATAAAATAAGAGCTAAATGTAGCTTGTAATTCTGATTACATTATAATGAAAAACCTAACCACAATGATTTAGAAAGCCTAAATACGGATTTCGGTAGCTATGCTGCCATCTTCAGTAGAGTGAAAAAGTTCATGATATGTCTGACCGAATTATCCAGAGGATATTCTACTCACTAGATTTTCAGGTAAGAAGTACTAAACTGACACTAAATGCGTAACACTTAATATGAATTACACATTTTGTTGTTTAAAGCAACTACAAGTAAATATTTGCCCAGAAATACCGTCAATGTAATATGTGTCCTTATTTTACGAGAGCTAATCAAATTACATAACATCGTAACGAAGAAAATCACAACAAACATCAATTTATAGTAGTCAAAGTTGATGTAATCCAATCTAAGATTGCGTATGTAGATCTACTTTGCAAAAAAGATCAATAACTAATTATACATATAGAACGAGGTCGCACTATTTCTGGTCAGTATGAAATTAATTACATAATATTTTTAGGTAATAATATGTGGTTTTATGTGCCACGATTTTAATCTTGACTTTGTAATATGAGTGGTTATTTTAATATGACCTTTTAAATAATAGAAACAGACGTTTATTTCAAAAATTAATAACCATATAAAGTAAATTTGACGGGTTACCCTTATATGGAAGATTCTAGCTCGAATAATTAGCTTCTGCAAATCTCCGTTTTAGATTACTCAAAAGACTTCATAGTTAACTAAAAGCAAAGATTACAAATATCATCTATTTATTACTGTCACTAGTTCGCTCACATTAGATGAAAAGATTTCTTATAAGCAGAAATCGAAAAAGATAAGATTACATTGCGTTTTTTTCACGTTATTTACGTTACAAAAGAAAGGTTCAAAATTGCGAAGCATGTCTAACGTTGGTTAACAAAAAGGCATTTGAGTGAAAATTAAAATATTGTTCGTTAAAAATAAAGAGATCTCTAAGAGTCGTTAGCCACAATTTGCAGAACTGAAGCCCGAGATGAAACCTAACTGACTACTGGCAAATTTTCAGAATCCTAGATCTTTTTCCACGATCGACTTTTGAGATGGTACGTTAATATGAACTTTACTGCACAAAAAAAGATTTAATGGTGTATTTGACAAAGCGAATAAGGAATATTATTATTATCTCAAATTTTTCAGCTGATTTTAGATAGCATGTAAAAGCAATCTAAATTTAGAAAATACTATAGTTATGGATCTGTATATATCTGTATAACAGGAACACATTGCATATGTTTAAGATAGGTGAGGGTTATATTGTGCAAGCAGCAAAGAAACTGAAAGCGAACAATGTGGCGGGGTATGATGAGGTTCCTGCATTCTTTGTCAGAGATTGCATATCTTTTCTATCTGGCCCACTGAGTTATTTGTTTAATTTAATAGTAAGTAGTTCCACATTTCATAAAATGTGGAAAATAGCTAAAGTTCGCCCAATATTTAAAAAGGGCGATAGGTGTAACATTGAAAACTATAGACCAATAGCTATTATATGTAATTTTTCAAAATTATTTGAATCAATTATGGCGAAGGTTTTGAATAGTCATGTATCAAATTATATTAGTATTGATCAGCATGGATTTTTCCAAGGACGCTCAACTGTAACAAACTTATGCTCTTTTGTTCAGTACTTATCAAATAATCTGAATAATAATAAACAAGTGGATACTGTGTATACAGACTTAAGTAAAGCGTTTGATGTTGTTAATCATAGAATACTGCTGTTTAAGTTGAAAGATTATGGATTGTGTAACGGGTTGATTTCATTGTTTCGGTCTCTTTTGGGGGAGAGAAGTCAGTACGTTGAGTATATGGGTTATGAATCAAAATTATATAGATCATTTAGTGGTGTTACCCAAGGTTCAAATCTTGGACCAATTTTGTTTACAATTTTTATTAATGATGCGCTTAGCTTATTTAAAAGTCAAGTATTTGTCTACGCTGATGATTTGAAACTGTCTAAAACCATTGTTACTTTTGCTAACTGTCTCGTCCTGCAGAACGACCTGGATCATTTTGTCGAGTGGTGCCTCGTTAATAAATTAAAAATTAATTGTGACAAGTGCGTTGTGATTACTTTCTCTAGGAAGGTAAATAATAATTTATATAAATACACGATTGATAACACATCCCTTCAAAGGGTGCACAAATGAAGGACCTCGGGGTAGTGATTGACGACGCACTGTCATTTGTTCCTCACGTCAATGAGATATGTAAGCAAGCAGTAAAAATGTTAGGATTTATCATTAGAAATACAAAAGAATTTGCAAATATTACGTGCTTAAAAAAACTGTATTATAGTTATGTGAGAAGTAAATTGGAATATTGTGCAATTGTATGGGATCCGTATTATGTTGTTCATATCAGAGGAATTGAACGTGTGCAACGTAGATTTTCCAAATATTTACATATTATGAAACACAAAATTTATCCAGCGAGAGACTACCCGCAGTGTGAATTGCTTGCGGAATTTGGACTTGAATTGCTTCAATCTAGAAGACAACTATTCTGTGTTACATTTTTATTTAAATTAGTACATGGACGTGTATGGTGTTCCCAACTATTAGAGCAATTAAGATTTCGTGTACCCAGAGTAAGCGCACGTAATTCCAAAACGCTTGAATTATACCTATCCCGTACTAACYAGCACTTTCATTCGCCGATAAATAATATGAGCATACGATACAATGAAATATGTAATGATATTGATATATGTATTTAKTGAATGCAGTATTGCGTCTTTTGTTAAGAGTTGTTCCGTTGTATTAGCAAGTAGATTGTAATATTTATTTTGCTGTACTATTGAGTTAATAATTATAGTTCTTTTTCTTTACATTAATCTTAATTTAACTTATTGTTATCATGCATAATATGTAACAGATGTTAATTAATTATCCTTGTGGACCACTATGGTCTGTTGGGTCAATAAATATTATTATTATTATTATTATATCTTGATTACTTTATTCACCTGACTTGTAATTGGTATCATATTATATTACTAAGTAAAAAAGGTGATACATTGTGCTCAACTGCAATTACTTGGTTAATAAATCAAAACAAATAAGTGAAATTTTGTTTTGTTTGTTTATTTTGATTTGTATTGTTTAGTACTTGTCCCGCTGTTATAGTGATCTATGAGAAAGCTGCAATAACCCAGATATCATGTACGAAAGTAGGTGTATCAATAAAATCCACTGCATTTCCTTCCGTAATTCTAAAAGGCGTTCCAAACATAATTTATACTGACAACGTTTATCATTTTGCATCCATGAAAGCTGTCTGGCACTACCCATGCAAGATTTCCTCCGCAATAACCGTTACGCAAACGCATTTTATTTGACAGGAATGTCGGTTACGCCAATCGCAACTAAGTCCAGGTAATAATACGTAATATCCCGGCTGGATATGGGTTTAATTATTGAATGCCGTAAGAAGCATATCGCGTTTACCTCAATCTTGGGAAAATACGTCAAGACGACAAAAAGAATGTAGATTAATTGGATCTTGAAATTTTCGGATGGGTCATGCAGTTGGCTCTGAAGAGAAAGTAAATTGCGTCAAGACGATGGACAAAATGTGGATCATGTGTGTAACCATATTCAGGAAATTCGCGATTTCATTAAAAGCCACATGTTCAAAGAAAAAGCTTGTAGTAGCCGCTTCTGGTTGTGCAACATTTCAAAATGTTCCACAAATATTCGCTAGTGATACCCATGGCATTTCAAACAGCTGTTACATAAAATTCTTTTTTTTTTTCTGACACATTCGTTATAAATACTTTCCTCTATGATACTTTTCTCCATCATACGTTATACACATAGTGATTATAACTAGCGGTATTTTTAATTGAATATCAATATGAATTCAGTAACGAATTATATGTCACAAAAAAAGATAGGGTACGGCAGTTGCGTGGGGGAAAGTATCATTTTCCGCACTTGTTTTAGAAAACTGACGAATTTGTGTGAGTGCCTCTCTCTAAAACTACCTTTTTTATTTTATTGACCGGACCGGTAGAAGATTTACTTCAAGAATCAAGGAGTATTTCAATTATATAAAAAATGACAGAACCCTGAACCTTCATATACAATACACCATCTACGTTCGTTAATCATATCCTAAATAATAAACATCAAGATTCAGCTAGAAATTTTAAAGCTCTAAMCATTTGCAMCAAAAGCCACAAAATTGGAAATCTCAGAAATCTTAAACGGCTTCTGTATCAAATAAAGACAACCTTTTAAATTAACAGACCTTTCTTCCAAACAATTTTTGAACCTTTTTTTAAATAATAAAATCTGTATCATTTATGCAGTTTACATTGTTTGTCTTTTTGTATCTTCGCTTTTTTAATTCAATGAATTGTTAGATGGGGATCTGCAACTTTTAGTAGCGATTTTTGACTTCTAATTTTTCATTTAAGTTGCTATTTTGTCTTGACACAACAATTACAGGTGTGCCTTCAAGTACCTTTTCCCCATTCGAATATTATTAAATTTTAACCATCACATAAAAAATCGACAGTTAGACAATTTTGATAAGTTTGTTCTTTCCTCTACAATATGTATTTTCTTACACATTGTGTGTTTACCAACCCGAAACTAGCTTCGATTTACGTATTAACAACGTTATCTGGGGTTCGATTTTGAATTTCCCCATTTTACTAAATTTTTTTTAACTTTTTTTTTACAAACTAACAACGCAGTAAAATGGATTTTTAGAGACCTTTTATTAACAGTATAATACTGTTTAGCCGCATAGAACAGAAATGCACAATTTTTTGGAAACTGAAAATTGTTGCGAGCAAATAGACAATTTACAGTAGCAATTTGTGAGTTGTCACAAAATCAAATCTACTAAATCAGTTAATTGATTCGTTTTCTTGCTTAGTACTAAACTTCAAAGTGACCGGAAAATTAATTTAATTTAAATAGGTAGCTCCAAAACTTGTAAAGATAAATGATTTTGTTTGTTTTCTCACTTCTGATGAAAAAATCGATTTTAATAAAAATCTGTTTATGTTTCCCAGTTCCAACAAGAGGACTTTTTTTATTAAGAAAAATTCATATTTTTTATAATTCTACATCAGAACTGAAAATGTCTGCACAGGGTATCAGATCGAAAACTCTATCGATGGATTATGTAAAAACTATACCAAGAATTTGGCGCATTTATATGGAAAGAAAATGTCAAATGGGACAGCTTGTATAAAATTATGCCATTTCTAGATTCTAAGTGAAAATGTAAAGACTAGGCGTTTTTTTTTTACTATTAATATTCATCTCAGGTACAATGCTCTTTATTTCTGTAACTTAGGATATAGAAAAAGTACTTTAGTACAGTAGTAAGTATAGTATTTATTTTATCCCACAATGTCTGTTAGACAAGCTGTACAAGCATTAGAATTACGCTAATCAACAGTACATACCAACAAGAGCAAATTTATTACAAGACAACGATTTTATTCTTGATAATGTCGCTTAAATAGATGAAACTAAATTTACAAAAAAGGATATTCTCATTACTACATTTTTATCAAGAAAATTTATGTGATAAGTTAATCAAAGTTTGATATTTCTGGGTGAATAACTATGTCTACTAACTTCTGGGTGACCATTGAAATAATGATATTCAAATAATAAACAACTTTTTATACACCTTTTCCTTGCCCACCCTAATCGCCAGATTTGTCTCTGTTAGATTTTACTATTTGAGACACAATTCAAAATCGAGTATATGCACAGCCAGTAAGGAATAAGGTCCAAAATTTACACCGTGAATCGATACGAATCACAGTCCATTGAATATTTGCTGAATTATTAAAAAGCTGTTTAGTAGCTATTCTTAGTTTAAGCATTGGTCAATTAACCACAGTTTGGAAAAATACTGATTTTCGAAATATAAAACCTTATACATTTATGCTTTTTTTTCTTTTTTCAGCACTGAAATGAAAATTCTCATAAGTATAATATCAGTCATCTGCCTGATACGAACCAGCTATGGATCTCCATTCGCACTCACTGACGAATACATCGAGAGCTTCAAACAAGGAATTGAGGAAATGAAAAAACTGGCAGAACAAACTCAGTTTCAGGAAGGCAGCTTTAATCCAGCTCTATACAACGAAACCGAATCGTTAAAAGGTAGTGAATAAAGAAATAAAAGATCAATTCACATGGTGGAGACTACGTACGTTAGCTAGTAACAAGAATTAAAATATTTTATAATTCTAAAAAAATCAAATAGTTACCTGTTTTTGAAAGTTTTGAAAGGAATAGAACAATTTTAATAATAGCATCAAGTGTTAGTTTTGAAAACGAGCATTGCACTGTCTTAAAACTTTGGATTAAATGCTACAAKTTAATCATTAGACATCAGTAACAATCAAAAAATTTGCGATTAACGTATGAAAACATTTTCAGAGGCCAAGGAATACGATTTCATAATCATCGGAGGTGGTACTTCTGGAGCAGTGTTGGCCAATCGGCTCACAGAAGTGCCAGAATGGAAAGTACTGTTATTAGAATCTGGAGGTCCAGAAACTGGTATAACCCAAATACCTTCGATGGCTAGCACCCTTCAAAAAACTCCATACACGTGGGGGTACACTACAACACCACAGGAATCCTGGTGTCTTGGTAAGAATTTAATATTATGAGTTTATTTAGCAAGTTCTGCTTGCCTAAGCAAAAAAAAATGTTTGGATTACTACAATAATTGATGACGTAATCATATTACGTATTCTAATTAACTAACCAACAATTAAGTATATCCGGAGCTCTCACCATCCTACTATTGTGGAGTGAATGTCTAAACGAACAATTACTGCTCTCACCCACGAATAAAAATTAATGAGCCGTGGCTAAAAAAGATTCTTGGTTTTCGGGCTAGTGGATCAGTTCCTATGTTTATATGTGCATGTGTTTAGTCTTAGGATGGAGTTTCTCGAGTACTCATTGTTTTATCCAAGCGAAAAAACTAGTTGGATTTAAATATTGTCTAGATGAAATAACTTGAAGCATATTTGTGTATTTTTCTAAATTCGTTACCGTCCTTTCTCCACTTTAACAATAAACTTAAATAACGGCAACATAGTTTTCAGCTTATACAGAATACGTCAATAGTTTAATTTCCGGAAATTATCCACCTGAGGTATAAAGAATTTGTTGTCTAAAAATTAAAAGCACTAAGAGACAAAACCTAGTCCCATTGTAACAAAACAAATCTACAAAAAAGAGACATGAAATTAATATTAAACCAAACTGTGTTTATACTGTTAAATTCGAAAACTGATTATTATTTTAGATTCATTTTGTATTATTCAAAAACACCAATGTATTAAATTCACACTCGGTGTGATACTACTAAAAGACTAATAAAATAGTCAGCATAATTTAGTTTTCAACAGATTGCCAAATTACTGTTAAACAAAATTATCATTAATTTGTAAATCAGACTCCCATTTTTAAAAGACAAAAAGTACTAATAATTTAAGGCCTAAAACGATTAAAATGTATGCTGTATATATAGACAACGCAGTAAGTATAATTAAACTCTATAAAAATATTGCAATTGGGCCATTTATTTCATTGAAAAGCTTTAGTTTAAAATGCATGTATTAGTTAAACTTATAATCTTCAGAAGCAACTATACAGCTCTTATATTAAAACCCTAGCTCTTGAATAATTTAACACCTCCTCTCGTAAAATCATTACTATCATAGTCTTCCGCATGCTTGAAGCTGGTCAGAACCGCATTTTAATACTTCAAACACAGTATTTCAAGCTAATAAATCGTAACAAACAAACGAATAGTCTAAAATTTTAAAATAAGCCAATCCAAAACGAATTATATTAATGTTATCTGCCTTTATGAATTTAATATCGGTATGCTCAAGTTTACCTCCTCGTTAACTAAAAAAGTTATTGATAAATTGAACTTTCTGAAGTTATGGCACATATAATAACCCATTGACATTCAGTAAGAAATAAATATTAGTAAGCCAAAAACTAGACTCTAAAAATCACTGCAAATTGAATCAATACTTCCACATCCAATTGTCAAAATGACATGTTTTTATTTCTTATACGATTAGTAATCATGTTTTGAGCATTTTTTCTCCCTACACATTTTTTTCTAAGACAAACAGTCCTCGTGATATTAGTAAAAATATATAAATTTTAAAATAGTTTTTTTTCCAAATAACTGGAAAATTATTAACTTAACAAAAAAATACAAGAGTGCTTTCTATACAGAAATTTGATTTTCTACATAATACCAAAATTAAAAAAAAATCGTACGAGCAGGGTCCAAAATAGGTTTTTTGGGAATATTTCGAAAATGTCTGATCTGATGGTATTTTCATTTATTGAATATATTAAGTATATTCGGAGTTAATTAAGAAAACCCGTTTTCTTTAAGTGACGCTTTTTTGTTAATATCTTCTAAACATTTTGCTGCATCGAAAATTTATAAGAGCGAATAATATTCGCAGTTATACTACTAATCACATACTAAAACGAAAAACAAATAAAAATTTGAAAAAAGGGTAGTTACCCCCCCCCCAATTTCGCCCCCTTCCCGATACCCTACTTACCCCACAAACAATAGGTCGCTTTGGGTAGTTTGCCAAATTTCAAGTTCATATATTAAGTCTTTCGAAAGTTATCGTGTCCACAAACAAAACCACAGACACATAGACAAGAAACCTTTTTGCTCAAATTTTGTTTTTTTTTGCGTTTTCGACCATTTGAAAGCGAATGAGCAAACAAAAAATTTTGGAAATTTTTTTCACGATGGATGTGGAAGTAAAAATAAATACTTTTTTGTTTTTTTCTCATGGCACAATATGATATCACTTTTCTTAAAATTTCAAATGTTACCTGGAGGTTTACCATCTTAGCGAATAGAAGAGGGAAAAGTTACCCTCGACAATGGTGTTTCTCCGGCAGTACAATATTAAATTCCTATTAAGACTATTTTCATAACAGCTTTCAATATTGTTTTTGAAGATAAAATAATAACTGTAATAATTCAGGATATAAGAACAGATGCTGTAGGTTATGATAAGCTACATATACGAACTCAGTTGTTTTGTATCGAGTTCAGATAATTATCTGACCTAGATAAATACATATGATAGTATATCACATGTGCATAAAGTTACAGAAAATAGTGGATTTGCTCATTTCTCAACTATTAATGTTATTTTATGACTTTTCTGCAGAGATTATATATATATTAAATCATAATTTGTTAGTAGCCATCTATAGCATTACGCATAAAGGTAGTTGTTTTAATGGATGGTGATGTATCTAAAAAAATGCAATGAGTTCTTTCGTCTTTTAGTAAGTTTTTGTAGAGACTTCGACTAAGTTCCATTCTTGGTCCACTGCTGGTGTACCAAAGATGACAGCTTCACAAATTTACTAAACTAATCTCTAAATTCTACAATACTGATTTTTTTATATTTACATTACTTGTACCAAAGACATGTCAAAAATATTTTGTTGTCGAATTCTAGGTATGATTGACCACAAGTGCTCCATATCAACCGGAAAAGCCCTAGGAGGAACCAGCGCCATCAACGAAATGATCTACACCAGGGGAAATCCGAAGGACTACGACATCTGGTCAGATCTCGGAAACGAAGGCTGGTGCTATAGAGACGTATTACCTTACTTCCTCAAATCAGAAAACGCCTATCTGCACAACTTCGATCGTAAATTCCACAAACAAGGAGGCCCAGTCCAAGTGGAAGACCCCCAATACCAGACACCGCTCGCAGAAAAGTTTTACGAAGCAAGCAAGGAATTAGGATACAAACCGGTGGATTACAACGGTAAAGAACAACTGGGGTATGGTGTCCCTCAAGCTACCACGAAAAACGGAAGAAGGAACAGTGCTTCTCAAGCGTATCTAGCACCAGCAAAGAGCAGGAAGAATCTTCTCATCAAGCCTAAGAGCCAGGTAATCAAAATCATCATCAGTCCGCATACTAAAGAAGCTTATGGGGTTAAGTATATCCATGAAGGACAACTGTATATAGCTAAAGCAGCTAAGGAAGTTATTGTGGCGGCCGGTGCGATTAATACACCACAGCTTCTGCTCTTGTCTGGAATAGGTCCAAAGGAGGAGCTTGAAAAGCTTGGAATAGACGCGGTGAAAGATTTGAAAGTTGGAGAGAATCTTAAAGATCACATAGCCTTCTTGGGGGTCAATTATTTCTTGAATGAAACTCAGGGTGAGCAAAACGATCTCAAAGATGAACTAGTAGCTTACTTGAAGAGTGGTAAAGGTCCCATGACAGGAATTGGCATCGAAGGTTTGAACTTCGTCAAAACCGAAGTGTCTAAAGACAAAACCGACTACCCAGATGTAGAACTCATATTCCTTCCCTACACTTACAACAAAGGATATGAGACCGTAAAATACCTTAGATTCACACCAGACACCTACACTTCAGTGTGGAAACCAATCGAGGGGAAGAAGGGTTTTACTATTGCAGTGTCCCAAGCCCAACCCAAATCCAAGGGTGTCGTCAAATTAAAATCCAAGGACCCACTGAACTATCCCCTGATCGACTCGAAGCAACTCACAGACCCTGAGGAGATAGATATCTCAACTGTCTTAGCAGGAATCAAGAAAGCTGTGGAATACGGAAAGACGGAAACGTTCAAGAAAATAGGAGCTCAGCTAAATCCTCATCAAGTGCACGGTTGCGAGCAATATGAATTTGGTACTGATCCTTACTGGAAGTGCGCTGTTAGATTCCTTAGTGTAAGTCTGAAGGATCCAAGTGGAACTGCAAAAATGGGACCAGAAACAGACAAAGAAGCTGTGGTAGATAACAAGCTGAAGGTGTATGGAATACACAAACTTAGGGTGGCCGATTCTAGCGTGATTCCAGCAAGCATAACTGGAGATTTGTATGCCCCCACCGTTATGATTGGAGAAAAAGCAGCAGATTTGATTAAAGAGGAGTGGAAATGAGATAATTTTAAAAATGTAATTTATTGTACTAATACACTATTAGGGTTTTGCAATGTGATAGTAAGTGAACAGTAGTTTTTAATGCGCACTTTAAAGTAACTTAAGTTTCCACGATTTCATAATTACATGTTACCATGGCTTTTTGTATCTCTTAATCTTACGTTACATAGTACACTAAGAGAAAGTGTATCAATGAATTAATGCAATAAAGTCTTACCAGTGATACAGGAAGTCGCAATGTTATACTAACCTGAAAAAGAAAAGACAGCATTAATTATTTGGCAGTTGAATACAGTGTGTTAAATGTAATGGCGCGTTCTCAAAACAGCAAAAAATTATTGCGATAACCATCTAGCCTAAAATTTGGCTAGTGGGTCCGTCAATCATTCTGCAATTATGTAAAGCTTGCGGCTATGGTTCCATGGCAGTAAAAGTGTTTTCGAAGCAACCTGCTTTCGACTGGATTGCCTTTTATTAACCTGAATCGCTAGAGGTACATTCCTCACTATTATTCATTTTATGCGTGTAAAAACCCATTATGGTGTCGTACGATTTCGACAGATTCTTGTAAATTTTCTTACTCACTTCAAGGCAGAGATGAGCTGCGCGATTTGCATAACCAAAAACTTATTCATAATGGAATGATTCAAGCTGGTAGGATTTCGGCAATCTGAGAAAAACGTCGTCGGTATTTGACAAACATGATTTGTTGGAAAATTTGTTATTTAACTTAAAAACTGGCAAATCAAACTATTATTAACAATGCTATATGAAATGAAAGGAAATTAGTTCGGTACTGGATAGTGGAAAAAATATCTACAATTTCACTTGAAAAACATCTAGTTTGAAAAATTCAAAATTATACTGTCCCAAAATGAGCTCTTATATCACAAAATCAAATCTCGCCAATTGAAACAATCTGGACCATCAAGATTAATTTTTTTAACGCAAACAACATAGTGACAGTTAATAATAGCAAAATATAAACATTAAAATGCATGTCTATGCTGTGCTGTGTACACCTCAACCAACTGCAGATAGATCTATTTCGCTGTCATTACAGCAAACAACAAAACCAGTTCTATGCTATGCTGTCTACACTAGACCTAAACTGCACTGATGAGCTGTAATGACAGCGAAATAGATCTATCTGCAGTTGGTTCAGGTGTACACAGCACAGCATAGATAGATATGCATTTTAATGTATGTCGGTTCTTGCCCGCTAGCAAAAAGTGCCGTGGGGGCCTGCTGTCAAATTGAAGTATGCAGTTGATGCCAATTTGTCAGGCTACAGGTCACTTCCTTGATGAAGTAGTACCCGTTATGGCAGCTAGGTGGCTTTGTCATTAAGTTAGTGTAATGCTGACAGATGGCATTGCCGTACTAAATTCTTACTTAAAATATAAACATGTTTTTGATGTTCGATCACAGTTATCTAAAAGTTTTTTTTAAGTGGCGCTATAGTAATGTACCACGCAAATTTAAGAAATTATTTTACTAAATTATGGAAATTATTAATAAATTACTTTAAATAGTCCAGTTCCTATTATTTTTATTTCATTTATCCTTCTTGTTAATTACATTAAATTATGGGACTATAGTTATGCTCCCGGTGCATTTTAGCTTTGGCAAGAGGACTCTTGGTCTAAGTCCCCACGGGGAAGTGACCAACACGCACCTTCACGAGACCCTACGAAAGCACTGTATAAAGTGTCTCTCTTGGACTTCGCTCATTCCATTTGTTCCCTTTACCAAATACCTGGACCCACCGGTTATCACCACCCATGACCACCAATACAGGTGTCCGTGCCCTCACCTGACATTTTGGCCATTCAACACCGAGAAAGCCTTCGCTGCGGTCACTGCCGTTACGTCACATGTACGAGACGCACCAAGAAAACAAGGGTACAACGCATGAATATTAAATACGACGCGCGAATTATAGTTTGCATAAAAATTGGGAGACGTCGTGCGACAAAAATGGACTTGCTGTCGCAGTTGTAAATAACCAAACGACCGTTTAACATGTGAGTGATTGAAGTACGTGATTTTAAGGTGTGTGTGCAGTTTACTTCTTAATTACCCGAGTGGGATGATGGTAAGTTTTATTTTTAATTACCTGATATTGTAGCTCAATCAGAAAATTTGTTGAGGGAAGATAAATAAAAAAGAGTTCATGAAGTTTTAATATTGGAAAGATGTTAGCAACGAGACAACTGGATTGTTCTACGAAAGACTGTTCTAAGAAGTCAGGTTAGGGGTTGGCATAAAGAAAGAAATACTACCACATTTGTAATATGTAAAATAATGTACAAAAATTTTATATAAAATTTCAATAGTTAATAATAATAATAATAGGACTTTATTTAACCATACTATTGGGCTAAGTCTAGCGTAGCTATTCCACTCAACCCAAAAAATATAAACAACTATAGTACCATGCTTTGACTATAATACAAGCTAATGACTTGACCTATACATCATTTGTTTTTTGAGCCTTTCTACAGAGCATATTTTAGTAAACAAATCAGTGTTCATTATAACATTTACAGCATTATAAGTAAAAGACCGCGAGTATAGGAAGGTTCAGAAGCTAGGCATTGATAAATGATGGACATATCTAAGAGATAAATCAGTGCAATGCAAGCCACGACGACTATGAAACTTATCACGCAAGCGGTAATGAAAAATTTTTAACCATTTAAGTTGCTGTATGCACTTACTGATATGAGCATACCTTTTTAGTCCAAATATGAATCTGCAGCAGTTATTCTGCACATTCTGAAGCCTATATTTGATAACGGCATCAAGGCAAGGAAAGTATACCATAAAACAATAAAGTAAGTGAGGCATTAGTTGAGAATAAGATGATTAGAGTGCAAGAGCTTTAAAGCAACATAACATTTTTTAATAACAGAAGACACGTGACGATTTCGATACGAAGTATACTACAGAACACTTATTGCTGTTCAACTTTAAGTTAATATTACTAGAACATTCACTAATGTTGCCTAGGTCCTCATTCATTTCTAAGCATGCCCTCTATATGTTCTGTGGGTTGAAATGGAGCAAAATGTAAGTATCTTCAGCGTATGCCACGCAAGTTGAAAATTTGGGCTTCGAGAGTAAATCAGCGATGTAAATTAAAAACAAAATTAGTCCCAGGATAGATCCTTGAGAGACTCCCGACGTCACCCTGTCGATATCAGACATTTCGCCATTCTAATTATATCGCAAGCTTTACATTCATGTGTATTTGACACAATACCACATGATCAAAATGGTTTGAAGCAGACTTACTTGAAAAGTTTGAATGCACTCAACTACTTGATATTAAAGATAATCGATCAATTTTTTAAATTCTTTTGATTGCATTATTATAATATAATTTGGTTTTTTCGATTTCCTTGCTTACCGAAAATACCAGTGCTATTACATAATCATTAAAACTAGTTGTGCTTTGAAACCAATATCTCTAATTCGTCCTTATTTCTATTAACCAGCTATTTCCTCTAATTTTTATAGACTGTTGAAACTGACAGAATTGCATCTTAGTTTTATCTTTGTGGCTGTTGTATTGTCTGTTTGTTTTATGGAAGTTTTTTAGCAGCCTACGACAGCTAAGCGAATTAATACATCATCCTTGAAGCAACAGAAAAACTACACTGCAATCATATGTCTGTTATAATATCAATAAAATAATAATAATAATCAATAAAATATGGTTTTGGTATTAATAATGAAAAAATCACCTGGTGTGAAACCTGCAATTTTACAACTATAACACTACAAAAGTCAGAGGTTACATGATCCCATATAACTCTAGTGATGGTTTAAGCAACACCCGAATTACGAAAAAACAACTCTCATTAAACACGTTTTTAATAAATGGGCCCAATTCAACTTAGAATTTGAAATTTTATATTTTGAGAAGACCCAAAGAACATCAGTGACATGATAAATTAAATATTAAATAGGAACGAGCCAATCAATTTTAGACAAGATTTGCAGGCACTTAGCAATGTTTACAACGTATTCTTCCTAATTCATTAAAACACAAGTAATTGGGGTAGCTGAATGCGCTGTGTGCTGCTTTGCTGTACCAATGCTTGTGTTTTTTCTGTTTTCTCATGTATTTTCTGAACATCTCTACAAGTTAATAATTTGGTAACTGATAACAATTATCAATCCTCGTTCTTCTGTTACCTCTTCGTTCTAGTCCCTACAAAAAATTTTAAAGACAGACWAATAGCAAAAGGAAAATCCAGAATAAGTTAAGTTTATTTTTACATGACCCTTGAAGATATAAGGTAAATAATATTATTATATTATAATTTGCAGTTTTCATATAAGTATGCTAAAATCAGTTTAATTTATTTAGTACATAACTTGTATAATATACATTCCTCTTTATACAACCCTGTTCCTGTATTCTAGGACACTTATGTGTATTTAGGTATATTTAAACAGACGGAAGATTTAGGGAAATGGAAGAGAACCCAATTAAACGGTCAAAAATACAAATGTACACGTGATTGGAGTATTGTGGAATTTTAAAACAGGATCATAATTTTACAATACCTTTATAATGGTTTAATGGATCCAGGTAGACTTGTAGTATTTACGAATACATCTAAGGTCAAGAACCGGACAGTTTCAAGGTTATTACAAGAAATACCGACAGAAAAAAACAAGATAAAAAAGGATTGTTGGACCCTATTTCTCGCCCCACGTATAAGCACCAAATCAAAAATATTTAGATGACACTGCACATACTTATATTAAATAAATGTTTTAATTTACCAGGGAATATGCTCTTTGTATTTAATTTAATATTGTCAAAGTTGGAGGCTGGCGTCATCATTTTCACTGTATTTTTTTGTAAGTATACTACCTGGGTTAATAATGGCAAGAAGTTCACTATTATCTAAGTATACAACAAGGTTTTGCTGACTAATAGATCCGATCACCAAAATTGCCTTCCACAAAGAAAAGTCAACTCTAACATGGTAAATCAAAGAACATAATTAATTACCACAAAAGTTAGAGAAAAAATCAGTAATATATAACCTGCAGCTAAGTCATTCATAATCACCTAATATGAATAATGTAGCTACGAATTACTACACAAATATTTTTCACCCAAAAGACGCGGTTTCATTTTTTTCTTGCAAGTAGTGCGTACTTTTTAAAAACGAGTTATTTTACACATCAAAACCTGATTTTAAAGTCTTGCACCGTCGGGTGAAGTAACAGGTCCATATATGTATCAATACAAAACACTTTCGCTTTCTCTCAGTGGGCAATTTCTCGCATGCTCGCAACTGGGCCGTTTGTTCCCTATTATGTAAGAACGTGATGGAAAATTAGAATACAGGGTCAAGGTCAAGCATAAACAATTTCAAAGATACGATTTGGAATAATTAACTGGATTGGCAAGGCATTAATGAAACCATTATGAATTAAGTAAAAAATTTGCCATGGGCGAAGTAGTAAATGTTTTCACTGTTGCTTTAATTCCAATTAAAAAGTTGAACGTCCGATAAGGTCAAGCTTTGGAAAAATTCCCCGTTAGTTATGTCAAATGTTTTGCTGTTATGGATACTACATTTACTTTGCAGGCGGTATGATCATGAGGACCTTAAATTTGGAAATACTAATTACGATTCTGGCTGGAAATTTGTTGATGACAAGATGCTTTCAACATGACTTCGACACATTAATAAACATTGGCAATGAAGTGACCAAAGTACTTCAACAATTTAGTCTAAAATACACTGGATATGGGCTACCTCCGACCCTGGAAGAAATAATGGTACCTTCTGAGTGGCCTCCTTCAGAATATAAAGGTATGAACGGCAAGCAAACGACAACAATTAATTAAAAACTTTGATTATTTTTTGAATGGCCAATACACGTGCAAGGCCACCTTTTCACCTTGAGCATCAGGTCTATTAGAAAAGATTTTTATTTTTTGGAGTCATCTGAAGCCAGTAATTTGCATACCACGATCTGGTACAACACAAGAACCGAGTAAGCGGATTTTCCAGGAATGTTGGAATAATCTAAGTTTGGGAAAGTGCGTCACCAATTATTAGGAAACAGATCACAACTTTATTATTAATAAATTACTTTAAACAGGCCAGTTATAAGTTACATTAAATTATGTTTGCATTTGGTCAAGAAAAACTGATGATTCAAGGTGGGGCTATAGTTATGCCTCCAGTGTATAATTCTATACTTTAAAAAATAGTATTAAGTTGCAACCATGGCTAGTACCATTCTAACGAAGAAACATACTATGCTTTTAGGAAAAACCTTCGATTTCATCATAGTGGGTTCTGGTTCTGCCGGTTGCGTTCTAGCAAATCGATTATCCGAAGTCCCACATTGGAACGTGTTACTTCTGGAAACAGGAAAAGGGGAAAACCTTTTTAGTCAAGTGCCCATAGCCGCGCCCATGTTCCAGTACACACACTACGACTGGCAGTATCTGATGGAATACCAAGAGGGATTTGCTATGGGGATGGATAATCATAGGTTCGTTGTAGATATTACTGCAGTAAACCTTATGTTAATTAAATATTTATTTATTTTCCTAAAGATGATAAGCGTTCTTATCTAAAAGACGTCAGACCTTTAAATATTCAATATCATCAATTTTTATTACGAGATTTTTTTGCCCTGGAATAAGGAAACAGCGTTTGGGTTATTTTTTCCTAAGGCTGTTCATACGTTTTGGGCCAAGCAAAATTTTTAGGGCGGTAACATAATTAGTCCACGTGGGCATAACGAAGCCTGTCACTATATTGCAGTTGTAGTATTGGTCTGCAAGATAAGTTATGACCCCTAACCAGTCACTCTAATATTGGCAGCATATTGCACATAGACGAACCGTTTATGAGCACGATAATTTGTCATTTGGGAAAGTTACTTTTTGTGGCGAAGCTTTGTTTTGACAAATTTTTTGCCAAAAATAAAGTAAGAAGTGGTATGTTTTATTATAAAATACAATCAAGATAGATTTTGTTCGTGAATATATTTGAAAAACTCAGAAACGTGATTTTTTGCTATTACGTATTAATGAGAGAAGCCAATTATTATTATTTTTGTTTCTTTAAAGTAATGCAGACAAATGACTATTACTGTTAATATATTTATAAAGTCATGTTTGATAACTGTTATAAAAAAAAAGTTTTATTAGAAAAACTGTAATTGTGCAATAGTTATTTATTCAATATATATTTAAACATTTTATTTTTAAAAAAGGATATTAATTTCGACAACATTTTCTGTTCTCAAAGGTTTGTATCTCTTGATATTTCCTCTATAAGCATTCCTTTCCAGGTCCAGATGACGAAATAACAGAGCTCTGCATTTGCAATATCTAGCTGCCCCTGAATCTGATAAAAATATTTATCGGTCCTACGAAGTATAATTTTTCCATTTTGAATGGTCATCTATTTAAGTTTCTTGTTCTTAATCGCATCTTCAGGAGAAAATAAACCACAGTCCTTAATTTTAAATCCAGTTAAAGTTTCAAAATTTGTTTTTGAAAAGTCTTCATGAACACTGCCCCAACGACTATATTTATTGCTTTTGAAGGGAGAATGAGCAAAACTTTTAGTAAGAATGTTGTAGGTGTTGGGATTCTGGCGAGATACTACAGTTAATATACAGTTAATCTATATATACTCATGCCATCTTTTTCTATTTGATCAAGTACTGTTGAAGTTTTTGAAAAGTTCTCTCATTTGCTGCTCTTTATAGTCATCATGGATGACATCTTCCTCATTAGATTAACTGTTGACTTGACCATAATCTGAATCGGGACCTGTTCTTCACTTTTTGTGGTAGAACATTTGTGAAAAGTCTTCTACAAGATCTATCTTGTTTCCGCTTAGGAATGCGGTTTGTATGTTTTTTTGTAAATTTTCCGGGGTTTCTGTCTGTGCTCTGCAATAGGATTGTTCTGTGCCTTTGCATAGTTGATGCTAAATTTATTTCGCGCACCTATGTTTAGCAATTTTCCTGTTTTAACCCCCCCCCCCCAAAGGTACTCTATCCGCGTGTCTACTCAAAACTAAAACCTACGAATAGCATCTAAGATTTCCATAGTAATAAAAACAAAAGTGGTGAGCACAATGGTCCATCTGCACAGTTTCGAACGCGTAGCTCCGCCCCGCAAAACATTAAAAGTTGACTCCCTCGGTGCTAAAATTGTTCAAATTTGATGCAAAAAAATCATTATCAAATGTTTTACGTGTAAAAATTAAATTTTCTCTGGTGCTTTCGTCGGATTTTTGTTTTCTTTTAATCTTTATTTATTTCTCGCACCTTTTTATTTTTTTCGACAAAAGTCAGTGTGAATTTTGGTAAATTGCGATGACAACTCCAGAGAGCAATAATTTAGGTTCCCAGATAAAAAATCTCAAATCGATATGATGAAAAATACGGATTTTATCCTGCATAAGCCTTAATATAATGGATTCGCATAGAAAAACAGCAATATTTTGTATTACCCAGTTGCAGTCCAAGTATAACTGCAATTACCTTTAAGCATGCACATATTTTCCATGAATGTTTGCCAAAATGAAGCTTTACTAAAAGTTACAGAATTGCCAGACAGAACGCAAAAAAAATTGGGAGTATCAAGACTTCGTAAATTTGTAAATATCGCCTCGAAAACAAAAAATCCCCTTTTTCCCAATTCTTTTTTCATCTCGACCTAGGTTAGCGTATCCGCGAGGCAGAGCGTTGGGTGGGTCTACAGTAATCAATTACATGATCTACACACGTGGAAACCCCGTAGATTTCGACAGGTGGGCAGCACAAGGCAATCCAGGGTGGTCATACCAGGAAGTGCTACCATATTTCATGAAGTCTGAAAACGCCAGCCTGAAACGAGCGGATTACCGATACCACAACACCGGTGGATACTTGAGCGTGGAAGACATCTACCAATCCCCTTTGGTGGAAGCTTTCGTTAAAGGAGGTCAAGAAATGGGTGTTAGGTAAGCAGTCATCCTTCTATACCGAACAGCAATACTGGTAAGAAGATAAAAGCCCTGGTGCTTGTATCTTTTATACGCTCGTAAGTTTGGGGTGGGCATGCCTATCTCAAATACCAGGTAAAGGAGGAGGAGGAGAAGGATGTTAATTTTGAGTTAAAATGAGACAAAATTACTCATTTATAGTTATTTTTTGTATAAGTGTTTCAGATAGCATTTTATCCACGCGAGAAACTAAGACGCGAGAGCGAAGCTCATGCATTTAATTTTCTTAAGTGGATAAAATGCGACTGAAGCACACAGACATTTAGAATTAACATCGCCAGAATTTTATCTGATTTCATGAAAAAATAATTTCACATTCCGCTGTGATGGCGGTTGCCACCCCAAAAATAATAGAAATTAACTGAAGAAAACATCAGAAGGTGTTCAATTGTTGCTATTCATTTTCAATCGTTTATCGACTCCACTTGCAAAAATTTGTGAAATTAGTGAGAAATGGAAGAAGTATTCCTGCGATAATCCTGAAGGAAGCTGCAGAAGCAACTTTACAATTATTACCTGCAAAGTCCAAGGAATATTATGAAAAAGTATTTTCCGAATTTAACGAATGGAATGAAAAACGGAGTGTATCTACCATAAATGAGGAAGTACTGTTATCATATTTCTTAAATTTGAAGAAGTATGCAACTTCATCCATGTGGTCGAAGTACGCCATGCTGAAGGCTGTAATAAAGGTTTATAGAAACATAGACATTGGAAAAACTGCAGTATTGGAAAACGAGCATGTGGAAAATTTTTGCGAAGAGCTTGCGATAAAGAATATATGATGATCAAGGTATCATCTCATAACTTTCTAGACGTTATGGTTAATAAATTTTGAAATATTTTATACATATATTATAACACCAGGCCTAATAGGCCCATGGCTTGATTGATAGAGTTTCTCCAGTTATTTCTGTCTTTAGCTTTCTCTTTCCAGTCTGTTATACCCCCATCACTTATGTCTTCCATTACTTCCAGCTGCCACCTTGTCCTTGGCCTTCCTCGTCTCTTCCTCCCACCTAGCTTGCTATCCAATATCTTCCTTGGTATGCTACTTTGCTGCATTCTAATCAGGTGCCCCAACCATCTCAGACCCTTTATTACTTGCACCACATTCGGTTCCGCAAATAACTCTTCTAGCTCTCTGTTTGTTTTTCTTTGCCATATACTGTCAACTTTTTTACCACCATAGATTTGGCGTAGCATTTTCTCTTCTACTTTTCCCACTGTCCATATCTCACTTCCGTACAATACTACCGGTCTGATGATAATCTTATATAGCTGTTTCTTTAAAGCCCTCGAGGTGTTTCTACTATTTATCATCATCCTAAGCGCTTAGATACTTCTGTTGCCCATCATTAGTCTTCTATGTATTTCCTCTCCAATGCTAGGCGTTCTGCAGAATTCTGTTCCTCAGTAGGTAGAACGATCGCGTTCTTTAAACATATATTCTTTCCCCAATGCTGAAGTTATTTTTATTTGTATTTGTATTTAATTTAGCCTTCCTAATGACATATTCCAGTGCACAATTGAACAATAGTGCAGATAGGGGATCACTTTGTCTTAAACCTTCCCGTACTTTAAAGTTTTCTGTTAACATCCCATTTACATTCACAGTATTTGTACCTTCCCTTAATGTGACCTTAATCATCCTTATCAATTTGCCTTATACAGTTCTTTTCTTTTTATTTTGTCATATGCTTGCTTAAAGTCAATAAATAACACATACGTTTCTATCTTATATTAATAACTCTCAGCTTGGATTTCTCTCAGTGTGAAGAGTTGGTCTACTACCGATCTACCTTTTCTAAACCCACACTGATACTCCCCAATCTGACTGTCTACACTAAGGGCTAGTCTGTTTTTATACATGTTGCCAAGATCTTGTATGCTTTGTTCAGCATTGCTATTCCTTTATAATTTTGCAGTTCAGTCTTGTCAACTTTTTTATGTATTGGCAGTAGAATAGCTTCCTTCCAACTACCTGGCATTTTCTCCGTATCCCATATGTTTTGTAGTATTAAATCCATCCTCTTTATTATCTCTGCACCCCCATACTTGAAGAGTTCTGCTACTACTTTAGGTTGCACTAATAATGGAAATGTCTGGTGCCCGTCGTTGCTGCGAATTAACGAATTTGAAAATCAGTAATGTAGAAGACAGGGGCGCATATCTGCTTGTTTCGATAGCAGATACCAAGACGGGCATTTCACGAAAATTCACAATAATGGAAGATGGATTCTCTATCAGTGCCGTGAAGACATGTAGAAAATACCTTACGTCGAAAGAATCTATCCAACGACAGATTATTTTTACAATACACTAATCAAAAGTGTACTAAGCAACCTGTTGGAATCAACACTCTGTCCCTTTAAGAGTTGCTTGATTTTTGGGTCTGGCAATTGGCAAATGCAGAAGCTTATAGCGGCCATTGTATGAGGCGGACCTCAACATCTTCACTGGCTAATAAAGATGCTGACCTCACAACAATTAAACGACATGGTGGAGAAGCTCCGCCATAGCAGAAAGCTATATCAAGGATTCCGTCACTAATAAGCTGGACATTGCATGGAAAATTCAAGGTTCTGTTGGTACCAGACACTCCTTGCAAGAAGAGACATCTGCAGATTTAACAAGAACTACGATATGCGTGCGTTCTGAAACCGATGACAACTGCAAACTTAATGTTAATGGCAAAAAAAGTAATATTTGATAACAGAAATAACGAGCTGTTTATAAATATAAATGTTAAAGTTAATAATAAATAAATAACTAAAATGTGATTGATTTGAGATTGTATTTTTCTTTATCTCTCTAGTGTACACAGTGCTACTTTATACGCTTCTTAGGTGTGGATAAAACTTCCATTAAAGGTAATTTTACGAGGGCCGTTTATTCCGCCTCCTATTTTTTACATAAAAAATATATTATTAGTAAAAGTCGAGCATAGTCTTACTTATTTTTCTACAAAATCGTGTAACATGCAGAGAGAGACAATGCAGATCGCTGTACTTATAGACCATACCAACCTACACGTCATAGTTCGTAAATCCATCACTAGATGACTCATTACCGATTTTCATCAAATTAACCCCCAAAATGCAGCGTATCTAAACAGAAAACAATAAAATAATTGAATATTTAAAAACTTGTATATCGACAGGTTTGTTGACTACACCAGTGCAGACCAGTTCGGATTCTCAACTGTACAGGCAAATACTCTGTTCGGAAGAAGACACAGTGCAGCTAAGGCATTCCTAAATCCAATTAGGCACAGAAAGAATCTTCACGTGATGACTTCGGCACACGTAACGAAAGTGCTGATAAATCCCCAAACCAAAATGGCTTATGGTGTAGAATACGTCAAAAGAGGGCAGAAGATTAGGGCTTACGTCACCAAAGAGGTTATCCTTTCCGCAGGTAAGAAGTATTGAGTGCATCGGTTAAAAAGTAAGTTTGTTTCGTATGACATCACATTCTATTAGTGCTATGTTGAAGACTTAGAAGACTAAAAAATGTTGTACAAGCTAAAAGGTGAATAATAATTGAATCTCATGGGCCCAGAAACTTGATAATCTAATTTTTAAAAAATAGTTATGACCAATTCTAATTTTATCAAATTTTTAAATAAAAGGTACAGCATAAGCATTACATGTATTTTGCTGCTAATGATACCTATTTTTGAAACATCTGCAATTTCCTCGACTTATATGTTGTCTGGAACCTATCCCTTCCGATTCAATGTTTTTACATTCTCACGTTCCACGACTGGGGAGTACAACAAGACTTTTACATTCACAAAATAACCAGATTTCAATAACTTTTCATTTTCTAATTCGCCCACAAAATTAGCCCTGCGGATTTGAAGTTGAAAAATGCAGTAACCTTAGGCTAATTCAATAAAAGAACGCTTCTTCCAACGTCAAGCTTTCTACTTTTATTAAAAAGCTTCTTCAGGATTTTTACTTACCTATGTTAAACTGCTAATACGAGTACTATTACTAGTTTTTCCGACATTTAATTAATCCTTGTGATATGGAAATTTAAACTGTCAAATTCAAATCTGCATATATTAAGACTGCAAGCCAATACTACCACTACATCGACATGGCCAACTGTTAATTTTTATTAATTACCAAGAACAATTTTTGTTTTATAAAAACTGCATTTAGTTTTACATTTGTGTTATGTACATATATGTAGTACTGAGTTACTGTGTTTCTACTTGTTTTCATTGACTTTTTTGGTAAGTTTCTGATGTATTTCCAAAATTAACCTGTTATAATTTGCTTCAATTTTTAAAATTTTTACATTATTTCAATTACTACAGTATATGTGTATTCTTACGTCACTATTGTGAGAAGTTTGTAATATAAACGTGCTGTCATATTTAAAAAAAATAACGACATTTGATTTAAACATTTTGGAGTTTTTGATATCAATTTGCTACATAAATTATATTCTTTTTTAACATTCTCAATTCTAATTTTCATATTTTGTAAATGAAATCTTTTTGTTAGTGTTGTTGTTACTCTTACAATATTAAGGAGGGATCCAAATCTAATTAATTAATGCCTGAGCCTTGTACTGGTATTTTCTCCAAGACTTGCATATTCATTTATTATGTTGCCTTATATGTATGACTTCAATAAGATTACTTCATTGTGGAATATAGGAGTTTATTGATGTTCGTTCTTTTACTAATAGAATAAATTTGGGTGTAATTTTGGTATGTGATCTGACGAGAAATTTATACATTTACCTTATGCAATGGGTTTTTGGTACAATCTAACGTGATTTGTATTATATTGTTGTATTGTATTTGAAAAAGATACTCCACAACTCTAATTCCTTAAGTAAATTTTATATGTTGACTGAATGACTCTAAAGTATCTCGTATCCCATCTAGAGACTAAAATACAGTCGTCTAATATTTTTATGAAAAATCGTGAAACATAACCAAAAATTTGTTTATAAAATGTATGAAGCAACAATTTCTTAAAACAAAATATATCAATTGTAAAAATAGTTTTTTTCTTTTTTATATAACCCCATATAAAAATATTTACAACAACAACCGCTACTTGTATGTACACTGAAACAAATAAATAAAACTTGATGAGTTTTTTAACAAAGTTAGGATATACAATACATGACTGTTTTAGTAAGAAGAAAATTATTCAACGTTCTTGCTCTTGAGTGCATTATTGTCACTATAAACACAAAATATTTGGAATTGACATTTGCAAGCACTTGAATATGAATATGTACCTGCCATTGGGAAGTATGCAACATTATTCGTTACAAGCAAAAAGTATGAGCAGACTGAATATTATCGTCATTTAATGGGGGTAAAAATTTGTTTAAAACACCACAAAAATAACTTAAAAGTAATTTCTGTTTGTAATTTTCATTATATCAATGTTTATATTGTTATTCTGATATTTTATAACAATTTTTTCTTTTAATTGTTAATTTGAGATCTCTAACGCCTGGTCTATAAGCACTTCTACCACTAATGTTTTTTAGATCAATCATTATGTAAAAAAAACTTAATTTCTAGGCGCATTCAACTCCCCACAGCTCCTGATGCTTTCTGGAATCGGCCCTAGGGACCACCTCTACGATCTAGGCATCCCTCTAATCCAAGATCTGCTCGTGGGTAAAAAGCTATACGACCACATCACCTACGTTGGGCTAACGTTCCACGTCAACCAATCCGTTGCCCTGACCCCGTACACCCTCTTCACACCACAGAGCATCAAGAGCTTCTTCCAATACGGAAAAGGTCCCTTCACCAGCTTAGGAGGAGTTGAAGGAATCGGCTACATCAAAACCGAAGTTTCAAAGGAAATTATCGATTATCCGGACGTGGAGTTTATATTCGTTGGTGCCTCGCTCGGATCAGACTGGGGACTCATCAGCAGGAAGAGCATGAGGATCAGAGATGACGTCTACTACAAGCTATGGAGGAATTTGAAAGCTCAGCCCACCTGGACCATATTCCCGATGCTGCTGCACCCCAAATCCGTTGGATACATGAAGCTTCGCTCAAGAAATCCCTTCGATTACCCCGTGTTCCATGGGAACTACCTCACCGACCCCGAAGGATCGGATCTTGCCACCATGATCGCTTCGATTCGCTATATAACTCGATTATCCCAAACGAACGCTTTCCAAAAATACGGGTCCACCATGAACCCGATTCCTGTGCCGGGATGTGAAAAATATACGTTTAATAGTGATAGTTATTGGGAGTGTGCAATCAGGACTTTGAGTATCACGCTCCACCACCAAGTGGCGACGGCCAAGATGGGTCCTCCGGACGATCCGGAGGCTGTGGTCAACCACGAACTCAAAGTATATGGTGTGGGAAGACTAAGAGTGGTGGACACTAGTGTCATTCCGTTTCCGATTACGGCGCATACGAATGCACCGGCGATTATGATTGGTGAGAAAGCAGCGGATTTGATAAAGCTTGGCTGGAGGAAACAGTAAAGGATGTGATGACGGTTTTGCTACTATGAAATAAATAAAAGTAAATTATGTTTAATGAGGTTTTGATTGGCCATTTACTCTAGAACGTTGCATGAATCACTCATGTTAAAATTGAACCAGTCACGTTTTTAATAGATAAAAAAATAGTTCATTATCCTCTTACACTACGTTTTCCCAAACAATACTGCGATACGTCAAGATCCCGGATCCAAACCAACCTAGTTGTTATAATATGCGTAAGGGAGTTCAGCATTTGGTGTAATTTTTTAGTGATAAAGAATATTTTGAAGTGTTACTGCGTATGTTTGAGTAGCTTACTAAACTTCGCTTTACTTAGCAAGTGTTACAAACCGAAATTACATTTAGATACAATGTATTGTTGAAACCTGATAATACACTGAGTACGTGTGTGGAGCATTACAATTTACAAGTGTAATCTTTAGAGCACTTCCTTTAGGTTGTTTATGACCAATAGTTTCCAAATAAAAGTAATTTTAGTTATTATTATACGAAAGAACGTAAACCACTAAAAATACACAGTAACACTTAATGTTCAGTGGAAAATTATAGTATAATACAATATTTTGAAGTGTTACTGTGTATGTTTGAGTGGTTTATATACCTTTGTATTATTCATTAACTATTACAAACCGAAATTACATTAAGTTGCAATCTATTGTTGAAAGACAATCTACAATAAGTGCTTAAAGTTTATACGTTTCTCTCTCATTATAACAAGAACATCCAGGGACCTAGCACGTTACCATTTTCTGGTACAACATGTAAATTTAATACTCTACAGAGGCACTTATTGTTGTTTCAGCTTTTCAGTAATACTTACATTGTAACTAAATGTTATTTACGTTTGTAATACTTGCTAAGTAAAGCGAAGGAGTGTCGCCTACTCAAAAATACCCAGTAACCATTTAAAACATTCTTTTAACACTAAAAAATTGTACCAAACACTGAACTCCCTTATGCACGTTATGACAACTTGGTTTGTTTTATCCGGAATCTAAACTAAATGTAATTTCTGTTTGTAATACTTGTGAAGCAAAACGAAGGAGCGTAAGCTACTCAAATAAGCACAGTAACACTCATAAATATTCTTTTAAAATCACCCTACGTTAAGTACGTTATGACAACTCAGTTTGCCAGAATCCAGGACTTTGATGTACCGCAGAAAAATGGCCGTTACTGCGTCAGCACTAATATTGCGTATTTACAAGAAAAATGTTACTTCTAGACGTACCGTGGATTTAAACATTTGCGAAAATTGACCTTAACGAAACAATCTTTAACTGCTAAACATTGTTATTTGTTAGACAGGGTAATAAGAGTGTGTACGTAAAATAATACTACTAGTTGCTCGAAATTATATGCCCCACATTGGGAAATAACAAAAATATCTGTTGTTTTTATTTTTTTTTTCTCCAAAACTAAATTCTCGAGTTATTTTGAAGAAATGTCTAAATAACATTAATCGTCTTTTAGCAAAAGCTCTATAATATCCTTAATAATAAATCGTAAAGTTTTTTTTTTTGGAGATTATTAAATAATAATAGTAAAACACTTGTTTATGATTCTACTTGCGAACTTTTACTTTTGGCAAAAGCAAATACCAACATTTCAACCACCAAGCGGCCTTCTTCGGTGGCTCAACAAGTATGACTAAATTAAAACACTAAAAACATTTAAATATATCGCAAAGATAAATAGGTACAGAGTTGTGTGGCGCGGGAGAACCATTTTCGTGATCATAACTTCCTACTTGCACTCTCCAAATTTCTCGTCATATCTAGATTTCCTATTATTGGCTCTCAGTTTTTTTAATTTTGATAGATATTTTAATATTTATCAAGATTGTTTGTAATTATTAAGAGTTTGTACTTTTTGGAATTACCTACAATTATTAGAGTTATATATATGATGTCAAGGCTGCTGTTTAACTTAGAATAATTCCGTTTCTATTGTTTTTTTATATGGTTTATTGTTCTCTATTTGTAGTTAATTAATAAAATATTATAGGCCCAGAAGAAGGAGAGCAAAACTCCGAAAGCTTAGCATAAGATAAAAGGAGTTTTGTTTAGAAGACCGAAACCTAATATATTTAAAAAAACATCTATAATCAACGGTCAATAACTGTACAATTCTTTATCATAAGAATGGGGTCTTTGAAGTTATTATTATTCGAGACGAAATTATCACGCACGCCTATGCCTACCTGTACTCATCTAACAATAAAATTTTGCATATGAAAAAATCACCCTTCAAAATTATATTAAAACTATTAATAAGCTCCATACTCGGATTKACTGCTATTTCTAATGTTAAATATAATGAGGTTTTAAAAATAATACCGCAAAAAACAATTACTACAAAACGCAGCTGGATTTAAATATTATAACAAACTTTGGCTTCCTACCTTTTTACAATTATGAAATGACCACAGTTCCTCTTGTACATTTAAATTAATTGTTCACAATATAAAATCACACCTAAGTTCAATCCAAAAGTGTCAAAATACACAAAACCGAACGAAAAACCCGGAATTCACTTCTCAACACATGCATTGAGACGCAAACTAAATCGAGCTAAAAACGGGCAAATCGGCACATTAATGAAGTCTTTGCAAGTCGTATCCATGGCGACAGAGCAATAAAAACCCCGTTTCCATGACAACGAATCAACAAGTCGTACCACTTCGATAAAGTACTGGCCGCCGCGCGGATAGATAGCTGTACCAGTTCGACGGAGTAGTGGCCACGTTTTATAATGTCATGTTATTTTAATTAATATCTTCTGTAATAACTGCTTGATTTGATTGAAAATTTTGCAGAATGCAWTCGAAATCGAGAAGAAGACGATGGTCTGCTCAATAATTTTAGAAGGCTCTAGGAGGTAGCAGGAAATAGACATGCAGACTGTCGATAAAATAACGTATAAATTTTGCAATACGGGTTATTTGAAAAAAAAATCGAAAAAGCGATGAAACGAAAAAAGTCAGGTCAGGTCAAAAACTCATCATCTGTAGATTTCATTGCTATTGAAATTATTCAGAATCCACAGATGATAACTTTTTAATACATTTTGGAACTGCTAATGTTCAATGAATACTTATTGGCTTATCTGAGCATTTTGTCGAATTTTTTCGAATAACCCTTATTTTGACGTTGACGAAGATGCACATCACCCGGCATTAAATATGATTATAATTTCCGCAGAGCAAATTTTTTTTAGTCTTTACGATATGCTACTAATCACTGACTGGGTTTCTCTTGAACATATCAACAACCTAAATAATGCTGTAGATTACTTTTATAGTAAATTGAATAGCGTTTACGATATCTGTGTACCCAAATTTTCTTCCCGCCGCTCTCGTAAATATCCGCCATGGTTTGATTCATTGACTATAAAACACATTAAACCTAAAGCTAAATACTGGAAAACATATACAGATAATAATGACATTCAAGCTCTTGCGGAATTTAGAAGACTTCGTGAGTTGATAAAAACTGAGGTCAACGACTCCTATAAACCAAAATAAAGACCGATGCGAGCAAATTCTGGTCATTTATTAATAAGAAAAGAAGACAATCCAAAATTTCAAAGTGCATGTACTACGGCGACCAGTGTCTTAATACGCCAGATAATATTCTAAATGCTTTTGCTGATTTCTTTAGCAAATCTTACGCAAAATCAGCGCATTTGTTAATAAATTCGCCGGTCACACATCCTGCTATTATCTTATTAGAATTCACTGAAAATGAAGTATTAGCTGCGTTAAAGCGAATTAAACCTAAGATGACAGCAGGGCCCGATGGCATTCCTGCATTTTTGTTAAAAGGCTGTGCACATATATTTGCCCGTCCTTTGATGGTACTAATCAATCTATGCCTAAGGACGCGTATAATTCCCGACATTTGGAAACAGTCTAAGGTATATCCGCTCCAAAAAAAAGGGTGATTAACGGGACATTACTAATTACAGACCAATTTCTATTATATGCAACTTTAGCAAAGTATTTGAGATACTCTTACATAACTATTTATATCATAATTTATCTAAGTATATTAGTGTACACCAGCACGGCTTCATCAAGGCACGCTCTACTACCACCAATTGGTTTATTTTTCACAGTTTGTCGCTGAAGCTTTGGATGGTCATTTGCAGGCCAATGTGATTTATACGGACTTCTCCAAAGCGTTCGATAAGCTGGATCACAATATTTCGTTAAATAAAACTTAATCGCTTCGGCATATCTGATGCTTTGATTGATTTGTTCAAATCTTACCTCCACAATAGAGTTCAATACGTGGCATATAATGGATTCAAGTCCAGCGCTTACAACGCTACATCTGGAGTGCCGCAAGGTTCTGTTTTAGGTCCTTTGTTTTTTATACTGTTTATTAATGACATAACTGACGTTATAGACGTCAACATTTTACTTTATGCGGATGACCTCAAACTTTACACTACCATACATTCAAGCATCGATTGTATTCGTTTACAAAACAATCTTGACGTACTGAATAACTGGTGTAGATCTAACGGACTACCTTTGAACATAGCTAAATGCAACGTTGTATCGTTCGCATTAAAATCTGTACCTATAATATAGACTACGGTCTTGAGGGTGTTTCTCTGTCTAGACCCGATACATTTAACGATCTTGGCGTAACTTTCGATAGCAAGTTATCTTTTATTCCACACATTCATCAAATGTGTCTTAATGCCAGTAAAACATACGGCTTTATTTCACGTAACAGTCGTGATTTCTGTTATAACACATTAAAACTGCTTTTTTACTCATTTACTAGATTTAGATTGGAGTAAGCAGCGGTTGTTTGGACCCCGTATTATATGCGACATACAAATTATATTGAAAATGTTCAACGAAAATTTCTAAAACTACTAAGTTTTAAACTCGACGGCGTCTTTCCCTCCCGAGGTGTTTGTCACAGCGATTACTTGAGAAACATGATATTTCGAGTCTTCAGACTAGAAGAGACCTTCACGCTTTGGTGTTTTTACCCTCCTGCTGTGTAGTTGGGTGCAAACCTGTACTACCGTGTAATTAAATAAATAAATAAAGATACGTTACTTTATAGACATTATTGATGTCCTGGGGCACATAATAAAAATTGGCAGTGTAATAATATCTTAGCGGCCATCGACAAATTTGTTTATAGTACCTGTCCTATTGATGATCTACTTACCTATAAAAAATTTATAAAAAAAAACTAAAAATGTAATCAAATCGTTAATAACAACCTCGAATTTTCGTAGATTTAAGAGGAAATTTTAACATGCACGCCTAAGACTTTGTAGCCATCTAATAATATAACCTGATAAATGACGAAAAACAACACTTAAAAAATTATATCAAAACCTTCAATAAGGCCCATAATCGGGCCAAGTCAAGTATAATGAGGTTTTAAAAACAAAATCGCGAAATACAGTTATTACAAAACACAATATTGAAATGCCAGAGTTTCAATCAAAATACACAAAAGAAAACGAAAACACCGGAATTCACATCTTAACTCACGCATTGAGAAGCAAACTAAATTGAGCACATTATCGAAGTCTTTGCAAGTCGTATGTATTTTTTGACACTGACAAAAGTAAAGCAACTTTTAGAGCAACAAAGTTTGTTTAATTTGCAACAGAAAACAACATTTTATGACTGGCAAACCTTTACCTTTCGGCACGTTACTTTCTGTTAAAAATATTAATTATTCACTTAATGATCTCACAGCAAGTTTTTTCAAAATCACCTTGTTCTTAACCGCCTTTTTTCGCGCAAAATCAAAAAGTTGCTTTACTTTTGTCGCTGTCAGAAATCGTTAACCGCTAATTTAATTTAACACTTGCCAACAATTTTATTACTCCTGAAACAGTAGCCTACTATGACCTTTTAATCTGAAAGGTTTTTAAATTCCCTGGTTACCAAGGAGATTTTAAAAAATTACTTATTTGATTATTTTGCTAGGGTTGCTTTACTTTTGTCCAATTGTGTATGTTTACTGCAGTCGGAAGGAACATGAAGTACCAGCAGTTACTCTCTCGAGCATCATTATGGATTGATTAGGTGTGTTAAATTGTAAATTTCAACATTTGCTTGCCTACTTATTTTTGTATTTTTTAAAGGTCATTCTATGCACGTGGTAAATAACCATTTTTCCAAACAAAAAATTCATTTTAACTCCAAAGTAACCTTAAACGGTATTTTTTTCCGAATTTTTGCAAATAACTGTTATTTTGAATTTTATGTTACATTGTCGACACATATCAAAAACTGCACCTGTAACAAAATATTAGAAGACCACATTTGATCACGAACGCCTCTGATCTTTTTACCTGTCTCTTAGATATGTTATTCTTATTGACGTCACAAAACACGTAGGTATCAAAAACTAAAGGTGTAACACGCCACAGCGAATATTCGTATAGTATATATAGCGTATCACAGAAAATTCTTTGAGTTCAAAAAAATATACATGGCATTAGTGAATTCAAGAAAAACGAGTTGTAATGATGATAGGTTGCGGCGTTCAGGAAATCTTATGAGATACTTGGGCTATAATTAATAGTTATCGAAAGAAAAATTTAGATTATATAGGAATAATAAACGAGTAACAAGAAAAAATAAAATAATCAAAAAACTGACAGCCAATAATAGGAAATCTAGATATGACGAGAAATTTGGAGAGTGCAAATAGGACGTTATGATCACGAAAATGGTTTAAAATGGAGGAGATAGGTATAAATTTTGGAAAGATTATGAATATCACTTCTTTTATTAATAGTCTTTCCAAAATTTATAACTATCTCCTGCATTTTAAACCATTTTCGTGATCATAACTTCCTACTTGCACTCTCCAAATTTCTCATCATATCTAGATTTCATATTATTGGCTGTCAGTTTTTTTAATTTTGATAGATATTTTAATATTTGTCAATATTGTTTGTAATTATTAAGTATGTAATTTTTGGAATTACCTACAATTATTAGAGTTATATATATATGATGTCAAGACTGCTATTTAACTTAGTATAATTCCGTTTCTATTGTAAGTATATTTTATATGGTTTGTTGTTATCTATTTGTAGTTATTTAATAAAATATTATAGGCCCAGAAGAAGGAGACCAAAACTCTCCAAAAGCTTGGCATAAGATAAAAGGAGTTTTATTTAGAAGACCGAAACCTAATATATTTAAAAAACATCTATAATCAACGGTCAATAACTGTACAATTCTTTATCATAACAATGGTTTTTTTTTGAAGTTATTATTATTATTCGAGACGAAATTATCACCCACGCCTATACCTACCTATACTCATCTAACAATAAAACTTTGCATATGAAGAAAATCACCCTTCAAAATTATATTAAAACTATTAATAAGCTCCATACTCGGATTGACTGCTATTTCTAATGTTAAATATAATGGGGTTTTAAAAATAATACCACAAAAAACAATTACTACAAAACGCAGCTGGATTTAAATATTATAACAAACTTTGGCTTCCTACCTTTTTACAATTATGAAATGCCCACAGTTCCTCTTGCACATTTAAATTAATTGTTCACAATATAAAATCACACCTAAGTTCAGTCCAAAAGTGTCAAAATACACAAAACCGAACGAAAAACCCGGATTCACTTCTTAACACATGCATTAAGACGCAAACTAAATCGAGCTAAAAACTGGCAAATCGACACATTAACGAAGTCTTTGCAAGTCGTATCCATGGCGACAGAGCAATAAAAAGCCCGTTTCCATGACAACGAATCAACAAGTCGTACCACTTTGATAAAGTACTGGCCGCCGCGCGGATAGATAGCTGTACCAGTTCGACGGAGTAGTGGCCACGTTTTATAATTAAGTAACTTTAATTCGCTATATCTTCTGTAATTACTTATTGATTAAAAAAGAGAGTTCTAGAGGTTAACGCTGACTCTCATACGTTTATGTCCGTGAGTTTTACATACCTTTGAACGTGGGAGGAAACAAAATACATAAAGTTGTACCTACATGCATGGCTTTTCATTTCACATTCTGAAACATTGATTAAAAACCAGCTGTTATTCAATCGTGGCAGCAGCCACACCACCATGGCAGCTAAAAATGTTTGTTACTTAGATGATCTTTCCACCGTTTTAATAGATATTGCTTGTGTTTTTCAGAAAGAACGAAAAGAGAAGCAGGTAAAAATGGAAAAAAGTTAATTTAAATGTATTAAAGATAGCTGCCTTTAAATACAGGCCTTGTGCTAATTTTGACTGTACTTCAACATGCTAACAAATACAGCTCCTTTTTTAAATTCAAAATTAAGTGTAAAAACTAATTCTTTCCAGGGTAGTTCCGATTTCTAGGCTGGATTATTTATTCACGGACTAATAATTAACACACCACTCAATAAAATAGAATTCAATAAAGAATTTAAATATCTAGAAGATGTATAATCGATTTCACTGTTTTACCATAATTTAGTGAAAGTAAATCTAACGAATGTCTTTGGTAATTAGACTTTGGTAAAAAAAAATCCCAAGTAACATTTTAAAAGCTAATTTGATTTTCTATAGTTTCATGATGGTTTATCTTTACTTGAAAGAGTAAAACAGTTTGTTGGTATAAATGCGCTTATAACTTAAATACAATATAGTTTTATAACAAAGGCTTATAAAACCCTTAAAATTTGAATTAAGCAACCGTTTGGATTTTAGATCAATTTGCACTTAATTCTGTTTTATTATAGATAGATTTGCCACCACTATAAATCAAATTGTGTTTATGATTGCTTTAAATGTAATATAGTTTTATAGAAGTACATCAGAGTCGAAAAATTTTATTGTTACTTCTAAAATAAGTTTTAAAGCGAGTTTTAAAGCCTTGCTTCAACTTGGTAGTTAAGTAGAAATAAAATGTTTGAATTAGACAAATGAATAATTGATTAAGTGGGAAATGTTTCAATAGTTGTGGCGAAAAATAATTAAATATCTGTTTCATAATAGCATTACAGCTCCTGTCCATTAAATCCAAAAAAGTAAAAAAATTGCAACTGGGACAATTGAAATGGGACTGGGTTCGTACATACAATCCTTTTAGATTTTCCTCTGCGGCAATGACTTTCACGTCAATCCCCTCAACAGAAGACAAACGAATACACGTATCGATTATGTATTTGGCAGATGTTTTCGCCCAGAAACAGGTACAACTGTATATTCAGTTCCCCCTTCGCGATGTCGTCAGCAACGCCCTTCGGGAGGGTAACTAATAGGGGATGAAAGGATGATATTGCGGTGGTCTTTGGATATTCCCTAGATACTGCTAACTGGGTTGACGGCGACACTCAGCCGGGGAGCCGATTCGGAAACGATGTCGCAAGGTTAAATGAATTGTCTAACAAGAAAATTGGTTATGTGACGGAATTGATAGTGGAATTGGCATCCCTTGGTTACCCATGGAATACTACCTAAATGAACTGCACTTGCAAGTGACTTTTAATCTCTCTTGTACTTGAACGGTCTTATTAACAGATTGGTGTAGGAAAGCAAATTTGTTAGATATGTTATTATTTTCTTGGATTTATTTGCTGTAATAATACCAAATTATACTGGCAGCTATACAAGCGAAAAGTAACTAAAGTATTTTAGGGATTAGAGATAAAATTTGGTGGAAAAAAAATAGCTCCAAATCAGAACTAGCAAAAATTCTGTCGAAGTCTTTAACAAAACTGTAATAAACAGAAAGTATTATATGAGCGTGTGCTGGAACAACTGAAACAAAAAATAATGCATGTGTGGTCTATTATAAACACTCTAGTGTTCCTTCCATTAACATACGCTTAACATTAACTCCTATGGAACCAAGCAAGCCATTTTTATGAGGCAAATTAATTACTTTTGCTGTAATGTAAGATAATGAGAATACGAATGTAGAATGACAAGAAATCATAAAAATGTAGGTATTTCTGACATTTAAATTATAGTTGTTTACTATACAAACACGCAATCTAGAATAATAAAGGAATCCTTTAGCCCTTAAAGGTTACTATAGAGCAACTTATTTTATATTTCCCCACAAACCGCAAGCAAATTGAGTACCTACCAAAATTCTGCACTTTCCGGAGCCTTTTGGTCGAGGGGGTAATCACCGTGGATGTATTTGTACAACTGCTCGGATGTGGCCTGGATATGTTTGTATCTGTTGAGTGGATGTGTCTGGATGTGGATGGACGTGATTTGTAAATTTGGGCATGAGCGCTAAACTGCTAAAACCTGACCTAACACCACGCGTTTCACTTCGCATTTTACGTTTGCTGGCTTTTTAATGAAAATTGAAGCAGTGACAGACTGAACCGTGTAAAAAGTATTCAAATTTCTAATGACCATGTATGGGTGTATTTTTGGTGTAAGTTACAGGGCGCCAAATAAAAATAGTACTTTAATGGAGAGCGTATGTACATTCTTTCAAATATATTAAAGGAAAAAGAAAACATTGGCAATATTCACTTAAAACAGCAACAGTTACAACAAAGGTCTGGAATGCTTGGGCAAATTTTATGAACTTATTGATTTTTTTACTCTCCTTAAACACAAAGGTGTTGACATAAAAAGATACGTTCGCACTATTCCTGAAAAAAAAACAAATGATTCTCAGATCGTTGTACCTAGAAACTTGTACAATGAAGTAATCTTAATTCATTCAAACAACTTGGAAGGAGCAATAAAGCTGTTGTGACAGAAAATACTCTTGAATTTGAAACTAGTTTAGAAACAAGTGAATATGAAGAAGGAATTGTCTTATGCAGAAGACAAAGATACCTAAAATTTGTCATTGGATGAAGATGAAAATAATAGTGCTAGTATTATGCTTGAAAACTACAGACTACAGTCTAGTTTGATGACCGCTGGTATCTGGGTTAGAAATTTAAATCGAAGAAGTGTAGTTCGGAAAATTACAGCAAAGAAATAAATAAAAAATTCGTTTTTTATGTTCCAGTAATTTCACAAAGCTCGCAACCTTTTTGTCTCAAAGGGGCAGATAAGCAAAATATTAAAAAAATATCAATCTTCTGAGAACCGAAATAGAGTATATTTTAGATATACATTCTTCGAAGACAAATTTCTTTTGAACTATTGAAACATTCTTTTTCTTTACATTTTTTTATTATGTTATGTACGTTTCTTGGCATACTTTTAGACATATATGTTGTAAAAAATGATTGTGTATTTCCTTTATCTATGATCTATTATTATTTTACATGTGCAAAAAGTAGTAAAGAAGGAGTATGTAAAGTCTATGAAACTCAGGATGTGTAAAAAGTAATTCTTGGGGTTATGTCTAAATAAGTGTGGATTAGCGTGAATAAGTCTTAATTTCGTAGGAGGTGTAATGGATGTAGGTGGATATATATGGGTATGGGTGGATGTGGATGGATGTACACGCTTGTCCATGGATGTATGTGGATGTGTTTGAGAAAATGGATAAGTTTGTACAATTTTGGGAGGGTGATTTCCCCCTCGTCTCTTGTACTCTTAGATGTGGCAAGACATGAACGGTCGTTATTCAAACAGGTTGGGATGGCAAAGCAAGTTTGTTACATATGTTTTCTTTGATTTATTTGCTGTAATAATACCAAATTATACTGATAACTATAAACGCGAAGGTAACTAAAGTATTTTAGGGATTAGGAATAAAAGTTAGCCGATATAATGGAAAAAATAGCTCCAAATCAGAACTAGCAAAAATTCTGCCACAGTACAAAACTTTAACAAAACTATAATAAACAAAAACTATTCTATGAGCGTGCGGTAGAATAACTGAAACAAAAATAATGCATGTGTGGCCTATAACAAACACTCTAGTGTTCCTTCCATCAACATACGTTTAACATTAACTCCTATGGAACCCAGCAAGCCATTTTTATGAGGCAAATTAATTACTTTTGCTGTAATATAAGATAATGAGAATACCCATGTAAAGTGACCAGAAATCATAAAAATGTAGGTATTTCTGACATTTAAATTATAGTTGTTTACTATAAAAACACGCAATCTAGAATAATAAAGCAATCTTTTAGCCATTCAAGGTTGCTATTGAGCCTCTAACAGGAAGCAAATCGGGCACCTACCAGAATTCTGCACTCTCTTGAGCTTTTGGAATTCCGATATACCAAATCACAATAATTTACAAAACATTCCCAAACGCTTTCATTTATAATTAAGAACTAAAACGTTTTTTTTTCTTAGAACATGGCAAGTATATATAAGTATACATAAATTTTGACAATAACGTTGAAAATGATGAACCGAAAGAGTCAAATCTCATTCAACGGAATCATAATCATTTACCTCCTGAAGCTAACCAAATAGTTTCGAATGTTTATGAATACATGAAAAATGCGGAAGGAGAAAGTGGGGCCATCGAAAAAACTAACAGAATGACCAAAATTTCACAATCAACTGTGATAAATATAGCTGTAAATGGAAATCAGGACAGAAAAGTGCAAAAAGACGTTGGTTCGTCAAGGGTTTTCAAAGATAATCATGCAAATTTAATACGACGGGCGTAAAATGTATGAGGCATACAAAAATAATTTTGTGTTGACAATTGAAGAATTACACAAGAAAACTAACACTGAGCTAAAAATCAACTGCTGTTAGAAGAGTAATTTTTTAAGAAAAATTGAGTTTTATTATAAGAAAATTAATAAACGCCAAGTTCTAATGGAATCTCCACGAACTTCGGGATGGCAAGTAAATTAGGTACTTAAACTAAATTAAAAAAATTAGAGGTGAAGATACACCATTCACATATGTCGACGAAATTTGGTGCCACACCCATGACACTGCAAAAAAAGATTGGTGCGATAAGAGTAACAAATGCGTGTTGATTGTACGGGCGTCACATGGTAAAAGAATAATTATTCTACATACGGGATCTAAAACCGGATTGGTGGAAAACACATTATTTTTATCTGCTAAAAGTATGAAGGACACAAAGGTATTTTGGCTGAAGTTTTTTCTTTTTTAAATTGAGAATAAACTACTCCCAAAGCTTACGGCGAATGCAATAATTGTATTAGACAATGAGCTTTACTATGTTGCTCAGATTGAAAAAAAAATCCAAATACGTCTTCAAGTAAAGACGAAATCGAAGATTTTCTTTTCTTTTAAAACATGATTTATATTTTATTGGAGGCTCTAAAGACAAAACATTTTAATAAAACATTCTGAATTGATAGTTTGACTAAAGAGAATGGATAAACAGTTTTACGGCTGCCGCCGTATCACTGAAATGATTTAGCAAGAACTTCAGTAATGTAAGGAAGCAAAATACTGCACCAAAATTTAGTCATAGCATCATATAAACTAAAATTGCTCAAATGAGGGATATTGCTACGGAAAACTTATATTTTAAGAAAACAAGATTAAATAAATAAACGTTAAATAATAATAAAAATTAGTATCTGCATAATTAATTTTAATTTTAATTTTAATATTCGTTACGACACTTACGTAATTAATTCTTTTCTGGTTTTGGAGTGATTTTTATATTGATACATTTTGAAACTAGGTTATACCATCAAATGAAGCAGTAACAACATATACATAACGAAACAGGAAAAATGAATGTGCTTTTTTGTTATGTTAAAGATAAATATGTTTTCCTCTATTTTTGTTAAACACAAAGTCCTAGAGTATCATAAAGTTTTTATTAAGAATATTTGTATTCGTTTTATCTAAAATTTATCTTATTATCTTCAGCCACTGTATGGTTGAGACATTTTAAATAAAACATACTATTAACATGGAACGCCGCTAATTTTGACTTATATGGCGTAATAAAAATAAATAAATAAAATAAAGTCCTTGTTGGACTATTAGGGTACTACCGGTCATGGCAATCTGCTTTATGAGTTCTTATTAATTTATACAGTTCTGAATATTATTCAAAGGATTTTTTACTTGAACTCAAAAAAATCTGTGTAGGATCATAACTAAGAAGCTGTAGATTTATTAAGTATATAAAATTTGCCATTTCCTCTCTATATTTGTTTTTAGTGTGTATCACTACTAAGTTTGACTTACTTATTCGCTTTTGCAGCTATGTTGGGTGATACATCAAAATGTATCGATATTCGGAATCGATACGTATCGCAATACGGTATATCGATACACGTATCGTATCGTTCTCTGAATATCAATATTCGTAGTATCGGATAAATGTCGAACCAGAAAATAGCAAATCGATATACAGTGAATTAAAACACTTCTTGTTTTACATAATTTGCATCACTGTTTCTAAAAACCTTTCTATTCTTCAGCTTCGTCAGTTACTAGTGCATCATGTTAAATATATCAATAATTTGTCACCATGCAAGGACAGCAAATTGAATTTTATTAAGCTGAATTGCAGTTTGTGTTTATTTGAACATTGGTGAGAAAGAACACATTTGATGAAAAAGGCTGAAGGCGTATTTGCTAAAAAAGGATTGACGGCATTTGGGGATTTATTACGAGAATTAATTTATGGAACATCCAACCAACACAAATAAAAATCACCTGATTTTTTATGTTGCAACTGTATTACTAATTATAAAAAAGTGCACATGCACATACCTGGATAAGAGGTAAGCCATTTTTAAGACTTAATCTGGCATTTTAACGTTTTCAATTTCTTATGAGAATCCAATTATAAACACAAATTAGAGCCTCCAATAAATTATTTATACGGGCACAATTTACATTATTGCAATGTTGTTCTATAAGAAGAGTTCCTATTGCGTTAAGGATATACTTTTTATCAAAACCGTAATCATCCTATATGGTATGGAGGAGTAGGTATAAAAAATATAATGCTATACTATAGTAAAGTCGTTGCCACTTTTTTCTGCAATTTTAATGGTAGATAACGAGAATATGGTTGGTAGAAAATAAATGATTCTATAACAGTCTGATTGGTATCGATCCAGCGAAATATCGCAACACCAAGTATCGATACAAAATATCGGGTATCGAAAGCAAAAGTATCTATACGTATTTCTACGTACCAATTCACAATTAACGAAATACGTAATATGTACGTAACACAAATTTTACAAAAACGTAAAGTTCAAATTATTTAAACTTTAAACCTTATATCCTAACTGTTCAGTGCTTACTTTGTGAATTTGGATATCCACGAAATGTAAGCTACCATTGCTCTCTAATTTTACAGTAAATTTTATGTCAAAATTTTGACTGTTTAAATTATTTAGCAACCTACCTAACTCTTCTATACTTAGGCCAAATAACTAAGGTAGCATCTATATAGCTATACCAACATTTTGACTTAAACTGAAAACTGTTAATTGCTACCTCTTCAAAATTTTCTAACAAATTGGTGACTATAAGTAGGACTTAGAGGTGAATTCATAGCAAAACATGATCTTTTTCATAAAAATTACCGATCCATAAGAAGTAAGTTGATTTTAAACAGTGCCCAGATAATATGGCTATCGTGTCACCTAAGGGGTCTCTATTAAGTTTGGATTTGATGATATCTATCGTTTCAGGGACGGGTACTTTCATAAACAAGGAAACCACGTCAAAACTAACTAAAATATCAGCTTCTAAAACACTGAATCCTTTCATAACGTCAATAAAGTCTGAAGAATGCTTGATGAAACTACTGGTTTTTCCTACATAAGGTTTTAAATAGTTAGCACAAAATTTTGTCAATCTGTAACAATGACTGCTAATCATATTGACTACAGGTTTTAACGGGACATTTGTTTTATAGATTTTGGGCAAACCATACAATTTAGGTACCTTACAATTAGAAACAGTTAAAAAAGACTTCTCATTAAAAAAACTTGAAGTTTTGATAAGATCATTACTATAATTTTGGAAATTCTTGAGGTAGGATCTGGGCATAATTTTTTGGTATTTTTCCTTATCTAATAATCCTCTAACTTTATTCCCATAATCTATCTATCTATTTCTGCTTTAGTAGTGATGGTGTTTTTAATGTACAGGTTATAGTTGTTTTTTGCAAACAAACTGAGTTCTTCCTTGTTAAATTCTGTCTACAAGATTGATAAATTCTGTGGGCAATATTGCGTTGAGTGATAAGCGCTTTTTAGGTTTTGTTTGATAGACTATCTCTAACAAAATCTATCAAATTCAACTGGATGAATAGGTCAAGTGGACTACAATTGTAAACCTTAATGGCAATCAATTAGCAATAACTCTGCCTATTTCTATCAGTATTAACTTCAAACTATTTTCAAGTTTCTGTGCTAAAGGAGTAAATCAATAAATAGAATCGTAAAAGACACATTCCCCCACACATCGCATATATCAAATAAGGTGACAGTCGAAATAACAAAAATATTTGATTAACAAGTCATATCCAAGACCCCTACGACAATAACAGTTATCAAAAAGACCAATAACTTACGACCCCGCATACTTTTGATCTAGAGAGTTGTCACGGAAATCAGAAACCATAAAAAAAACCAATACCCCTCCCGAAAATATGAAATTACATACCCTGAGACCGGTTTGCCGGCTACTGGCATAATAAGGGTGCATAGGCGGTTGCATACACGATGTAAACAAATTTAAATGCCTAACCAATTCAAAACCATACAATTAACCTTGAATTCCAGTTGAAAACAAATAAAAAATAGACATGTAAAGGACATACATCTTAGTGCCTTGTTACATAATGCAAAACAAAACTAAATCATCCAAATGCATTTATGTAGGTACAGTGTAAGAAATCAAGTGTACCTATTGGATAACGATCGATAATTCTAGGAGCATAATAAGTTTATGTTTTAAGAGAAGCTAAATCGCAAATTAGACAGCGGTATTCAATGAAAATACGTAAGAATTTGATAAAACTAAATATTATCGCGATAAGGAATATTCGGTAACATCTTACCTGACACAATCAAAGCCTCGTTCGGTCCCACCGTGTGTATATTCCCCATGGCACTTCACAGTCACAGTCTCAAGTCAAAAAAACCGACACAAATTCACCATGTAACACAAAATAATTCACCCTCCGACAAGTAATCAACTGTACCAGCGCGTCGCCATACCCACACTGTTCCGGATCAACAACGCATGCGTCAGTCACTAATTTTTACAAAGAATGCGCTTTTTTGCCGGTAAATACCCGATAAAAAATTTATCAGCGGGTCGAGCACGAATCGGTCTCGGTTTGCCGTGAAGTACGGTCACTAAACGTAAACAAAAAACTGTGACTGTCAAAGTTAAAAATAATACGCAATCGGCGTCTTTGATTGTGCGAAGTTAGTCATGCAGTACGTCATTAGCGTCGCCCGTTGTATTGTGTGATGCCGTACACAACCGTACGTCTTGGTTAAAGTGTGATTAAAGGGGGCAAGGAAAAAGGTTGTATACCGTTGTGTTGCTGAAATTTATCAAAAATTTGTAAGTTTTTGACGTATTACGTAGTTATTACCTGAATAGATGTTAGTGATATCATTGTAGTACATCATAGAGCATTATTATGTTCCATCTGGCGTGATTCTTTAAAAGTAGAACGATTTTCACAACATAACCTAATATTTGGTTCTGTTACTGTTATCGTTTGTAGCTTCTAGGAACTGTAGAAAGAATACTGTTGCAAACTGATCCTAGTTTTGTTGGTCTTAAAGGTCCTTGGATACAAAATGGGTGATACGAGTGACTTGGATAGACAAATTGAACAATTAAAGCGCTGTGAGATTATAAGGGAAGCTGAAGTAAAAGCCTTATGTGCAAAAGCAAGGGAAATATTAGTAGAAGAGAGCAATGTACAACGTGTCGATTCACCAGTAACAGTAAGAACACTGCGGTCAATCTTTGAGTCTCGTGTTAAACACATGTGTTGCAGGTTTGCGGAGACATTCACGGTCAATTCTACGATCTGAAAGAACTGTTTAAAGTAGGCGGCGATGTTCCGGAAACGAACTACCTCTTCATGGGTGATTTTGTAGATAGAGGCTTTTACAGCGTCGAAACATTCTTATTACTATTGGCGTTAAAGGTACGTCCACCACAACTAAACTTAACAAACCTTTATGCCCTACTTTATCTTGTAGGTCCGATATCCGGATCGCATAACCTTAATCCGGGGTAACCACGAATCTCGACAAATCACTCAAGTGTACGGTTTCTATGATGAGTGTTTGAGGAAGTACGGTTCTATTTTGGTGTGGCGGTACTGCACGGAGATCTTTGATTACCTATCGCTGTCTGCCATAATTGACGGAAAAATATTCTGCGTCCACGGTGGACTGTCACCGTCGATTCAGACGCTCGATCAAATTAGGACAATAGATAGAAAGCAAGAGGTTCCACATGACGGACCCATGTGTGATTTGCTGTGGAGCGATCCTGAAGGTGAGTCACTGTGATTTTTTTGTTGACATTGCAAGCAACCTTTGGTCATTTTGCAATAGCATTGGCAGGTCAGTTGCATTGTTTCTGAGTCCGCGTGACTCATCAGCATGATGAAATTTAAATAGAGATTGCCTTTTTAACAAATCTAGTTTACGTAATTACGATAATAATGTTTTAATACATATATTTCGTAATGAATTTTTCTTATGGCTGGAAATTTTATGGTGGCATAAATTGTTAAAAGTTTATAAAGGAACGGAATGGGACAATAAAGAGAACCGAGTTGCAGTAATTGCATTATTTAAGTGTCATAAAATGGCGACTGAAATTTTTAAATCGCTTGGGCCACTTAAAATCATCAAGAAATTATCTGTCGAGCTATAAACTGTATAAACAAAGTTTCTTTTTGTATCTTCCAGACACTCAGGGTTGGGGTGTGTCTCCGAGAGGTGCAGGATATTTGTTCGGAAGCGATGTAGTCGCCCAATTTAACGCTGCCAATGATATAGATATGATTTGTAGAGCGCATCAACTGGTGATGGAGGGTTACAAATGGCACTTTAACGAAACTGTGCTTACAGTATGGTCTGCTCCAAACTACTGCTACAGGTAAGACAATTTAGACAAAGAAAACAGGAATTTTTTCAACACTTCCTGCAGGTGCGGAAATGTGGCGGCGATACTAGAACTGAACGAGCACCTCCAGCGTGAATTCACGATATTCGAGGCCGCGCCCCAAGAAACCAGGGGAATACCCTCGAAAAAGCCGCAGGCCGACTATTTCCTTTAACTGCCCCGTTTCATCGTTCGCCACATTCATTATTTAACTGTGCATCCATGTCTGTATGTCGAAGCGTCCTTTTCAGTCTTGCATAGTGTGAGAAATTGAGTCTAATTAAAAAAACTGAGTGTTTACTGGCACACAGTGGACAACCGTTTCTGTTAGTGATTGTTGCCGAGACGGCAGTTATCTTAGCCTTATGTGTTGTAAGTTAGGTTCCTTGTGCATATATTATTCTTTTTTTTATTATTCTCTCGTCAATATTACAATCAGAGAGTTAGGATAATCACGTAACCAAGGAAGTTTTTTTTAAGTAAAATTTACAATGCATTATTACTTTGTGTTTATGTATTAAATTTTTATTTTACTAATAACAGATTCCTAAGACTTGTATGAGAAATATGCACTGAAATTTTATGAATTAAGTAAACTAAAGGTGTATACTATGAGGAATAAACGTTTTGTAAGTAATAATATTATTGTTTTACTTTTGTGCAGCAAAAAAAAACTTCAAGTATTTTAGTAACATTAATTTAACACCCTCTTAAGAAGGAATAACGTCACCAGGGTTAGAAAATATGATATACATTTTTTTATATACAGGGTGTTCCTAAAAGGTCCACACCAAATAAACCGATTTAAGTAAATTTATCTTAAAAGTTGATACTAAGAAATTGCTGGAAAATATTTTCGAGTTTGTAGAGTGACTGCTAGAGGGCGCTGTGGCACCTCCAAATTACATAATGTTTGTGTCATTTTTAGCCTAATAAATGTCTGCGGTATTAAACTTATCAAGATTGTTTGGACTAAAATCTACCATTTTTGTTTAGAACATTTTTTTGTTAAATGTCAAATATTAATTAAAAAAAATTCTAATATTTCAGATTTCAACGAGGTGCCATTTTGAATACAAGTGTCAGAACACAGTTTGTGTTTTGACCGCAAGAGGGCATTTTCTGAAATTATTACCTAAATATAGATTTCTCTCAAAATTTTTAAATGCAAAGATATAGGACTGTTTACTTCACTAAAAACAATTGAATATAGACTAAAATGGTGAAAACCGCACTACTTAAAAATTTCGAGAAAAATCAATATGTAGGTAGTAACTTCAGAAGACGCCCTCTTGCGGTCAACACACAAACTATGTTCTGACACTTAAAATTCCTTTTTATAAAGGCACATAAGCTCTTGAAAATGTCACCTGGTTGGTTGAAATTGGTCAAGCCAAACCTGAAATATTAGTGATCCTAGATTAATATTCATCTGCCCCCCCCCCCACCCATTTATTTGACATTTAACAAAAAAAGTTTCTAAACAAAAATGGTAGATTTTAGTCCAAACAATTTTAATTCGTTTAATACTGCAGACATTTATTTGGAGGTGGCAGAGTGCCCTCTAGCGGTCACTTTACGAACTCTTATTTGCTCACTCCGTATGTATTGACAGTTCTTTGCATGTGGTACCATCTACAGGACTTTCCAAAGACTTAAAGCATCTATTTTTTTGGACTGACATCTCTGTTTAACATTTTTCCATTAAAAATATGTACCTTGTAAAAGACACTCTGATTGTCCCTTTTCGAGATATTAGCATTTATTTTTTATTAGTAGTGCAATGCAACTCAAGTATTTCAAGAACATGCTACGTGTCAAGCAGGCTTTGATTACATTAACAAAACTTATGTACAATACTAAAGATCTTTACTGATAAAGTTTTATTACTCTCATGGATTTTTTTAAGTTTTTAGAAAATAATGGTAGGTTTTAAAAAAATAAAGCTATAAACATGAACACAAAGAAAAAAATTAGAAAAATTTCACAACAGCGGTATAGTGTCCACCATTACCTCTAGAGATTTAATGATTGAATACTGAATGTGTTGCCACAGTTTCTCTTTGTTATCTACCATTGACTTAAACCACAGACTTCAGATGGCTCCTTCCATAAAAAAATAATCTAATGATCGGCCCATGACAAATGTATAAATTGTGAGCAAGCTAAAGGACAGAACAGCATTTTAATCATTTTAAATTAAAAAAGAGCTTTTATATAATACACAATGTAAAAATTATTTAGTTATACGTACGTATAGTGTATGTTCAAATTACACTGTTACACGTTACTGAATTTCTCAGACAACAATACTACCTCAAATGTGAATGTGGATAAAATTAAATAAAGGTGTCATATTTGATTGAAGTTTCGTAAGATGTTCCTTCATAAAAACCTAATAAACTTGTACCATTGCATTTGACAATTTCGAGTGATTTAAAAAATTTAATAATATTTAAGGATTGTGAAGCAAGCACTCTATAATTTTACATCACACCAATATAAGTATAAGGGGTTGTTTAAAAAAATTACATAAATCGATGTTGAATACAGTTATTCAAAATTCATACGAGCTTTTCGTACTATAGAAAAATCCTGTAAAAACCGTATTTTTATGTGTAATAATCATAAAAAAAGAAGCCCTTTTATTATTCAATTAAAATTTTGAACACATATTTTAGACCCAAAGTATGCTACATAAGGTAGCATTAAGTTGAAAATAATATTGAGTTCCATTAAAAAAAAAACTACAATTAACTACAGAACTGTGTTGAAAATGACAAAATATTTTTGTTTTGTAGATTGAAGTAAACATCTAATACCTCAACAACCTGTATTATAAAACTTACCTATGAAGAATTATTGCCTCAGCTTTGTTAATTGCCATATCTTGGCAACACAATCTACTAGGTACAATGAAAAAATAAAACATACACTTATTGCGGTACATATTTATATATTTAAATATTCCTCTTGTTAATAATACTGTTCCAACATAGAGTGCACAATTCCAAACTGTATAAAAACTAAAGCGAGAGTAATTGTTCACAAAATAATCGCTTACAATCATACATAGGTTCATGATAATATATAAAAAACCTACATTGCAAAATAATAACTCTATTTTTGGTGTTCAAAGTATACCACTGTATTTATGGATATGCAGTGAGAGTATGAATAAATAAAATTAAAGCCACTCTATATAAAAATAATGTGTTTATATGAGTCTGAGTGTCATGAGATCACTTATGGTCTGCTGTAAAGGTAAAGATACAGTGGAACACAGAAAACTGACAGTCTTTTTTTTTATTCGCTCTAAAATACAACATTTACATGATAGCCCGGTCGTCAGAGACCAAAAAAGTAAATGGATGAAACAATTGTGTAAATATGGCTTAAATACTTTGTGGTAAACAATAACTATATAACAACAAAAATAGTAGAGAACAATTTTCATTGTTATTAAATTTGGCACAAAAAAGATTTCTATAATTTTTATTCCCCACCCCTTATATACCAAGTTATAAACAAAAAACGTAAACCCCTCTGTCTTCTAAATAAATACAAAATCTTAATACTTGTACATGATTGCACAGCATAGTGCACAGTTATTCCAACACAGATAAAGGGTTTACATTTTTTGTTTATAACTCGGTAAATAAAGGGTGGGGGTAAGAACTATACAAAATTCCCAAATTTAATAGCAATTAAAATTGTTCTACGCCATTTTTGCGATTAGAGTTGTAGATTCTGGGATATTCGCGAGAAAGTAAAATTCGTTTAAACAATATGTTGCCACACTTTTAAGTATCTGTAAACATTGCAAGCAATTACTTCATCTATTAAGTCTATGACGCCTGGACTATGTAGCAAATGTAGAAATGGCTGAAGAGGCTATTTCTGCATTGTCTGTTTATTTTTCTTGTGCAGTGGTAACATAAGAAAGACAATTTACACTTCTTATGTCAATACTATAAATTGATCTGGAACATGTGGGTTGTGCAGGCAACCCCACATACATTTTTTATAATTTATAAATTGTGTCACTGAATTAATGTTCCATCTGTGAACTGTCAAAAGATGTTTCCCAAAACGATTAAAAATTTATTCTATAATTCTGTTGTAGTTATCTAGTTTTCGTTTTAAGCATAGCACGAAAGGTTTGCCATATTACTGATGTGAGTTTATTTTTGGTGTAAACAAAGCAGTATAATTGCTTTACAGATTGGGTAATCAAAAAACAATTAGCACCTTTACAAAATAAAAAGTAATAGATTAAAAAAATATATGTAAATGTGTAGGCAAAAAAGTGTCGGTTAACATTTGTGAACACAATTTATGCATTGTCAAACTTTTCTACCTGTCAAAAACAAAGATTATTTTACTAAATGATATATAAATAACTAGAAATGTTTTGCCACTTTCATTTCATTTTCTTTACCAAATTAATATAGTGTAACTAATTCAAAATCTGTAGACCTTTGTAGTCACAAATACAATCCTTGTATTTTTTGCAACAAATTAAAAACGGAACAGCCTGACAAAGAAAACGTGAGTTATTTCAAGAACAAAAAATTTTTCCACAAAATATTGCACGCTCGATTAAAAAAAAATGTGTAATTAATACAACTTTTGTATTTGTTAAATTCCGACCGTCAGTTTTCTATGCCCCTAAATGTACTTACCACAGCAGCAAGTGATGTGAACATAAAGCTACATGAACCGTAAAAAAATAAAAGTCTCATCTAAAGCTCTATCACAATACAAAAAAAAAGGTAAAAACGTCGTTGAAATTAGGCCACGAAATCAACGCCCGTCGAATATACAAATTGAACTCTCTTTTGTTTTTTTTCGTAATATAATTTAAATTAGACTAGCGTAAGTGTATTATTTTCCTTGACGTTACCTGCAAGAGAACTACGTAACCTATCACTCTTCGAAGAAAAAAATTTGTCCTCGGCGTCTCACCTCGTTATTGACTAGTTATTTGTGTTTTTTGAACGGACCGAAAACCTACAGGGGCGTCTCCTTGCGCCAATGGAAACTGTTTGTTTTAGTGCTGGGGTTGGCGCCGCTTGCCGACTTGCGCAAGTTGGCGGCGGCTGTGTCGAGGCCGTTTTTGACGTTCGCCACCAACCGCAGGGCTGGATTGGTGACTATGCCGTTGCGCTTGGGTTTGTGACCACTGAAATGTCATAGAAAAATGTTGCCATCAACTTTTTAAAACATTATATACAGCGTTTAATTATTTTAAATGAAAATCAAATGTTTAATTTTCAATTGTTAGCTACTGACAAAAATGTCGGATGTATGCATGGAATGCAGTGTAGCTGTGTAGCACAGTTAATATCAAAAGTGTGCATTTTAGAATTTTTTGTCAAAAATAAGGACCACCAAATATTGGTACCCTTGCTCCCACATTTCTACATTTAACATTTTTCATAAAATGTTTACTATTAATACTTCAAAGAAACTAGAATTTTCATCTTGCACAAAAGGGCAGAAAAAATGATCTAAAACAGTTAAAGATCTTTTTATATTCTATCTAAGGGTGAAAACCATATGTTTGTATCTTTTTTGCTTTTAGAGATACCTATTTGGGTTTCTGTAGTGCAATACAATTATTCTCAAAATTAAAAAAAAATGCCAAATATGGCAAAAATGCAAAATAGAATAAATGTATTGTTAACAAAGTAGCCTTTATTTTTGACAAGAAATTCATAAATGCAAAAATGTAAGAGTGTAGAGCGTAGAGAGCTTGATTTGGTACAACTTTCATTTGAAACATTTTGTGAAATATTTAATATCAACTGAAGTACAGCTTTAGTGAGATTAATAGACCAAAAAACAAAGAAAAAACTTTGCCGAATAGTTTGATAATGATTTGCAACTGCCGTCCGTTTCATTAATTTTAGAACTAAATGTACATACCATTAGTATATTTCTGAATTTGACATTCAAAGACATAATTTTTACTTTAACATTGCAAATGAAAAGAAAAGCAAAAAACCTTAAAATAAAAACAGGGTGGTCCATAATCAGGAACTGATTCCAAATAACACAGCAAACGTTTCCAAAAATTGAAAATTGGTACAAAAAAATTAAAATTCATCAAGTTACCTGGAATTAGTAGGTGCATCTTGGCTGTGTCCACTCTTCTTATCACCCTTACTGCTTGCGATATTGCTTGAATTCCCGAGGATTATTCGCATATGTGTATCCCGGGCGAAATGCGTATCTGGTGCTTTAGCGAAATTGTTGTGCCTTAAAACTGGCTGATAAATGTTCATCCCACCTAAAACGCCAACATTTGTTMTAAACATCACTATTTTCTTAAAAGGGGTTTGTTACACTTTAATTTTTAATTCTTAAAGTGAAGTGTGAACTCAAACAATCTCAATGTGGTTGTTTTAGTTTCACCAAAACTGCTCAAAATAAAAAACAAGCTCTGTACTTATCTTATTTAGTAAATTTCTGCACTAATTTTACCCAGTGTAGCAATAATTGTTATGAAATTAGGAAATAAATGTTCTACAGGAACTGGTATGTTTGCGGAATCAAATGTAAGAAAAAGGAAAGAAGTATGTTCGCTTACCTTAAGGTCGGTGCTGCAAACGGGTTGTAGCGGGATGCAAGGAGCAGGAATACTAAAGGGGGAACGGGACACTCAATTCGGGGTAGCGGCGAATTCAGATGTACGCACTTGGGTTTGTTTATTACTATGCACTTTTTTGTTAATAATTATTTCTAATGTTTTTGAATATTCAAAACAACTATGATATTTGGTAAGCAAACATCTTATACGTGAAATTTAATAACAAACAAAAATGAGATATTTTGCTTTAACAATAATGATAAATCGATAAGAATATCATCAGAAAAGTTTAATCTGAAATACAGTGTGACAAATACGATGATATTTATAGTTTTGATACATGTAATATACAAAATTTTAAGAAGTTCATCATAAAATTTGGTTTAAACAAATGGTAAGTAAATATATTTAWTTATTACTAGAATTAAAAAAATATAATAACAACCAGAATTGTTAAAAATAAACTTAACAATAAATATTATTCATTTTTTAAATACAGGTACGTTTTATACCTAAAAATTGCTTTATTCTAAAATTAAAATACCCATAGTTGAATCTATATTTTCATTTTTGAAATTAAAAACAGACCCATTTGTAGATAGRTAATAAAAAAGGGCCTGAAGAAAGTGCTGTTTCTTAATACGTTGCTCATTAAATACACAGTTATAAGCAAATACAAAATTAAAAAAAAAAGCATTAAATTCAGCTACTTTTCCTTTATTTGATTTGATTTCCTATATAATAGCAAAATTAAAAAAAAATCGTGTGGACTGTTTCCAAAATCCAGATTTTTTAAATATTTCGAAAATGTTAATTTTTTGGAAAAAATTTTTAAAACACTTTCTTTTCTACACTATCTGATCGTATTTTCACTTTTTGAATATATTAAGTTTTTTCGGAGATATTTAGGGAAAACCGGTTTTTTTAAGTGTCTGTTTTTTGCTAATATCTGCTAAACCATTTGATGCACCGAAAATTTATACGGACAAAAAATACTCGCAATTAAACTACTAATCACATACCGAAAGAAAGTTACCCCCCAATTTCACCCCCTTCCCTGTACCCTACCTCCCCTGAAAACAATAGGTTGTTTTGGATAGTTGAGATACATATGTTGCCAAATTTCAAGTTCAGATGTTAAGTCATTCGAAAGTTATCGCGTCCAACCAGTCCGACAGACAGAAACACAAACACAGACAAGAAATTTTTTGCTCAAATTTTGTTTTTGGACGTTTTCGAGCATTTAAAACGGTTACGGTAGTAAAATTGACATCCAAATTCCTATTTGTTCGCACAAATCTGAGTTACCCTGTACAGAAGAAATATGCAGTAGCCCCGAGTATCGAAGAAATAATTTTTCAATTTGATATAAAAATGGTAAAAATTTTCACACCTAACATGTACTGCACTTACCAAAAATGTTTGGTGCATCGTGAACTGGACTTAAGGGCGGAGAAGCATAGATAGGGCTCTGCGGTTCGCTCTGCAGTGGCGACAGCAGTTTACTTAAAGGCCTCGTTTTACCACCTCTGGAACACTGCTGCAACTGTTGTGTGAAAGACAATGGCTGCAAAAGAATACCACAAATTTTTTTCTTACCTATAATTTTTATCTTTTATTAAAAACGAAAGAAGCGAATAATTCTTAATCAAAGTGCAAGAAAAGATTCTAAATAATTCTAAACTCGTTGATTTTTGTTTAATTCCTGAAATTCTCAACTTACTTGAGTATTCTGTACGTTATCTCTCTGTCGATCACCATGTCGACTCGAATGACTAGAACCCGTGAGATTCGAACTCGATTTCGAATTAGAACTGTGGTTGCCAAGGGAAACCATCGACCTCCTCTGGTGGTCCGTCCAATCCGATGCGCTGGGACACAACACGGCACAGGAAGGCTTCGTTTCTGCCGTTGAACCTAAGTCAAGCACATCGATACGAATTCAGACAATTCTCTCTGAAAATCTTGTGATGAGATAGTAATTTTACCTGAGGTAATGGAGTTTGCACTGCTGCTGGTGTGCGCCACTTTATGCGATCTGACGGTGTGCTCTTCTATAAGCCGTACGACGCCTCGATGGCCTGATTTTGCGGCCACTCGAAGAGCGTTCCTTCCACACGCATCGGAATGGTTTGGATCGGCACCATGCTCAAGGAGAGCCACTACGCACATTTCGTGACCTTCCTGAGCAGCGATACCTGAACAATCAAAATTAGAATAGTGTAGTACAAAGACATTGAGAGATTTATATCAAAGAAGTACAAGTAACTCCAATCTGAGAAGAAGAAAATGATCTTCGTAAAACTTTACCTAAAGCTGTTGCTCCCTGGTTACACGTATGATCCGGCATGGCACCATGTTCAAGTAACAACTTGACTATGTCACTGTGACCCTGCCAGCTCGCAGAATGCAATGCAGTACGGTTCTCTAAGTCACAAGCGTCTACTTGAGCTTGGCCACAGTTAAGCAAGAGAGATACCATTTCTGTATGTCCTTGCCATGCAGAAACATGCAGTGGTGTTCGGCCCTATAAAAAAAATTTAACATTTTTATGCACCTACATAAGAAAAGCAAAACTTGATAAAGCTGTTTCAAGAAATTGCTCACAAAAATAAGAAATTACTTCTCAAAATTAAATGATGCGCTAGTAAATTCTAGAAATAACCATTACTGATCGGATGAAAATCAACATTTGATTACTGAATGAAACCACAAAGTTCCAATGTATTGAGGTAGCATTTGCAAATTTTGAGCACTACTGTGAATGACTTTTTTAGATGAGCTGCCACTGAACCAACATGTCTCTTGGTGGTATCAGTTAGACCGGACACCGGCACATTGTTCAAATGAAGTTTCAGAAAAAATTCCTCTGTTTGAAGACAGATGAATTTGCTGAAATGGTCCTTGGGAATGCCCTCCTAGTTCCCCTGRTCTTACCCCACTAGATTTTTATTTGTGGAGTGCATTCTAAAGTAGAGATTCAGTACCACATGGGAAATATTATGGGAAAAAAGAGACATCATACTGGCCGGACACTTAAGTTTGTCAGGGGGGGAAAACGTGTGGTTGCCAGAATGTCAGGAGGTGTGCATTTTGTTCAGATTTATTCTGATCGCCCAAGAAAGTAATGTGCGTGATAAGCCATGTAAGTAAGTTGCAGCAGTGTATTACTGGCCAACTGTGTGTTGACATGAATAGGGAATAGACCACCAGGCAGCAGCATTTATGCAAGGTGCATTTTAACGAATGCAGATGTTCGCTAACAACTTCCTACAGGGTTATTTCTGCATGGAATGAAATCATACTTGTTCCTGAGCTAGGCAGACGGCAGGTATAGTTCTATTTTTCAGAAACTGAATACTTGGCTTTGAACTAAAAGTAGAGGGAGACAAAAATTGACCAAAATTTGAAATTTCCAAACATTTTTTTTTGTTTTGAGGATAAAATTTAAGAAAATGGAAAACAAGAGAAGTGCATATGTTGGATAGCTACAGATTCGTAAAAGTTTTTTCTCTTATTATAGGAAACGAAAAAAATTAAACAAAAGATCAAATATGCATGTCCAAAAGTATTGCAGATAGAATAGTAGTCACTTAAATTCAGGCAGAATTTTGCTGATAAGTGTTTCTATTTCAAAAAATCGAGAAGCCGATGTTTGACAGGATTTTTGTGCCACACTGTACAATATTTTAAAACAATTCTATTATTGTTATATTATAGGCTAATGCCTTCACAATAAATTTTCTAAAGTTCTTTTTTCTATTGCAAAGCAGTTTTATAAAATTGGTATTTCACGGCAGTTATTCAACTGTCAAAATATTACGAAAATATTTTCATATATATCCAGGGAATTAAAAAAACATATATATAGGGTGTTCTACTTAAAATAAGAAAGTTGGTATGCTAAAAGTATTTTTAAAATGTAGCTCCTATGCTACCTTACGAAAAATCAGAAACTTTAAATTGCTATTACAATGTTTCCCCATAAATTTCTAATGAAGCACTATGTAAATCAGTCTCTATAAAGATCTTGAATTCAGTCATTTTATTAATATTCATTTTTTGCATATCTACAAAGTGTAAGTAAATGTAATTAATAAGTTTGTATGAACTAAAATCATGCTGTAATTATTACTTCTTAAAGGAATAATTACTCCAAAAGCTGGACACCACAAATAGACTATACATGTCTTATTCGGCAAATGTCTCCCAAAAAAAAGTTATACATTACTACTGAAATTACAGAACTGCATAAAAAACTTACCTCTAAGTCTCTTGTTTCAACATCGGCTCCTTGCTGAATAAAAAACTTAGACATTGCCAACCTATTGTCCAAGGCCAGAACGTACAAAGTACTTCTTCCATCAGCATCTTTCGAATTTATATCGGCTCCATGAGATAAAAGCAGTTGCACAACATCGTAATGTCCTTCCAATGCAGCCAACCTATAAAAATGATAAACGTCTTCGATACTCAATAAATTGTGTGAAAAGGTACACATCAATGCACTCTTACAAATAAAACAACAAAATTTGAGTTGTCTGAAGTTACAAGTTTTAGTATTTACCTTAACGCAGTCTTTCCATCGTGTGGACGCTGATCACAAGGAGCACTATATTTCTCTAAAAACAAACTAACCAACGCCGTATGGCCTCCTTGTGCGGCAAGCACTAGCGCCCCCTTTCCTTCATTATCAGTCTCATCGATTCGTGCACCTGCTTCTAACAGAGCTTCGCAGACATCCAAATGTCCTGTCGAATGATAATATTTTAATTCAGTCCCGCACATCACAAAAACAAAATTAGGATCAGTACCTTCAAACGCAGCATAATGCAATGGAGTCCAGCCGGAATTGTCACGGTGTTGCTCATCCAGGCCACGGTCAAGAAGTTGTTTCACAACTTCTACACAACCTGTACAAAAAAATGTCACTTCTTACAGACAAAAAAGTAAGTTGCAGTTCCAATTTATAGATTTATTAAGACAGCACAAAACAATCCTGTATTCAAACCACAGTTTCAGCAAACTCAGGAAAAAAAATCAGAAATCAAAATCACAAATGTCGTGGATTCCTCAGTAAAATGAAATTAACCTCACTTTCCAAAAGTTAAACATAAAACAAAACTTGAAAATATCCCAAAACAATATGACACATTCCACTACACAAAGGATTTAGATGCATCAAATTATTTGATATGCTTCTGCAACTTTTACCTTGTGCAGCAGCAACAGACAACACTGTTCTTCCCTCGGCATCCATGGAGTCAATGCAGCAGCCCCAAAACAACAACAGTGCAACTACAGGAGCATGTCCCATGCTTGCTGCAGCCCACAACGGAGATCTTCCCCCATGATCACAATGATCCACATCCGCTTCATTCTCAAGTAGGAGCTCGCAAACATCCCTGTAACAAGAATAAATTATATTTTATTTAGTTAAGGCAATTTTTTCATTTCTATGATAAAGATAATAATTTATTACCTTTTTTCTTCTTAAAATGCACTGCCAATCTGTATTTTTATGATTTTTGTATCAATGCTGTCCCTTTTGGATAATAATTAATTTATATGCTTGAGTATGAAGATTATCCGACAAGTGTTTAGCTATGACATAACTAACAATGAAGTAAAAAAGTAAAAAGAAATCTAACGCTGTTAAATCATATGATCTAGGAGGTCAACGAAAGAGAGCTTCTTGAAAATTGCAACTCTTGTCCACAACGCCAAACTGATATTTCTGGGTTTTCACCAACACTCATACACTGCTTCAATATTGACATTTGGCTTGTTTTTGAATAAACAGTGTGTTTAGTGTCTTCAACTGATCCAGTCTTCCTGAATTTTTCAATTAATCTTTTCACAGTTGACTATTTGATCATATTTTGTATAAAATTTTCGAACTGTGGCTGCCAAACTTTATTATTTTTTAAATATTGTTCAATAATGAAGACATGCTCCATTTTTACTACCCCTAAACTCTCAGCTGTTCAAATGTTCTTTTTTCAGGGTTGCCAACAATTTACTCCAAAAATGGCGGCAAATTAAAATCTTACGTTAATTTTGGGACAACCACTATATACAGGGTATCTCTAATATCTACAATACAAAAATTTGTGAGATATGAAGTTGAAATGCACGAAACCAGACAATTTTAAATAGAGCTATACATATATGTTTTTTAGTACATTCCAATGCACCAGTTAAAATACAGTTTGTACATATTTTTTTTTTAGATTTTTACACCCATGCACCAGTCTATTTATTGACTTTGTTGAAAAACTACATATTTCAGTTATTACTAAAAGTAAGACAATAAAACCTCTATTATTAGTTATGTGTTCTAGTATCATTTTTATTGAGAAAGGTGCTGTACAAACACATCTTGAACACATAAAAATCACGACACAGACAAAAAATTGTTTATTTACAACCAAATATGTAAAATTGACATTACTGACTTTTTAACATTTTCAAACCGTCTTCCTTTACTTCCCCTTCCATTTCCCTCACTCATCTTCATTATGTTAACTTCAAAATTGTCAAAAGTTATTTGCTTTACTGGTTGAGCGCCAGAGAAACCAGAACATATTATTTAAAATGGTGAGGTGAGGTTTTTCTTTATTGTATTAAATTTTTAAAATAAAATTTTTCTTCTTAAAAATTTCATAATTTTATGTCAAAATTTCATATCTTGCTATTCCAAAGCTTAGAAAATGTACATAAATAGTGAAGATACTGCACAAAAAAATTGAACCTCAAAAATGTTTTAGAACTTAGACTCACCATGTGGTTAATAAACGAGAAAGAATACTCATATGCAGGCGATTTCATCAAAATATACAGGGCATTCCATTTAAAATAAGAAAGGTATGTGCACTTGGAAAATTCAAAAATTGATTTTTGCTGGTGAACATCCTACATAAATAGAGATAAAAATATTATTATGGTAAGATGGAACCATTTCAAGATCAATTACATTAAATATATTCGCAACACTACAATAAAACTTAAAAAAAAAGTGAACATGCTGACTTTTAAAGTGGTACCTTGGAATATATTTAGAAAACATAAACATTCTATAAAAAATAATTGTACCTATATTGACCTCGAAATCTGCAACAAATCTGCAAAAATGTCCATTTTTTATTTAAGTAACTATTCAATTATACTTTTTATCCAATAAGTACAACAATTATTAATATTTATGCCGCATCAATCATCAATAATTCAATACTGATATAATTTACACCAACAAGAAAAGTAAAGAACAAAATAAATGTAACATATTAAAGATGACACATTACATAAAAAACCAAAGCTATGCAATCTTACTTGTGTCCTTCGAAAGATGCAACCAGCAACGGAGTCATCCCTTCGTTATCCTTATGATCGACAGTTGCCCCCCTCTCCAACAGAGTCGACACGACATTCATCCCCGGAGTCCTGGGTGCACACAGGGCCGCCACCGACAATGCGGTCCTACCATCGGCATCGGCATGGTTTATATCTGCACCGTGGTCCAGTAAATGCTCGACGATTTCAGCATGACCCATGTAAGCGGCGGCGATAAGAGCAGTACGTCCCTCGTGATCCGTAAGGTTGACGTTTGCGCCGTTTTGGAGGAGAATTTTGACTATTTCTTCGTGTCCCGACCACGCAGCTGCCCTAAGGGCGGTGCGATTTTCCGCGTCCACACTGTCCAGGGAACAACCGTGTTTGACAAGCAATTCCACGACCTGGAATAATTTTATGTGATATAGCATACTGCGCACACTTTGACTCTATCTTACTGAAGTCCTCTTCCCGAGAAAATTATTGCATTCTAATCAGGGTTTGATAATATATTTCACTTCATTTAAATTAAATCAGATACAGAAAGTTCAAAAATTATAACAGCACTGTGTTTCAGGAAGAACTTTTTAAATTAGAGTGGAACAATAATCAAAAGTGTGAATGAAATGTTGGTTTTAATAAACAATTTAAAAACTATAATAAATAAAACGTGCCCAAGTAAGGAAAGAAGTGCTTACAAAACATATGCACAAATAATATGTATAAAAGAGCAAGCGCTACTAATGCAGAAGAAGTCTGGTGTCACTATCAAAGGATTAGAAATGATGTAGTAATATTGATCAGAAGAGAGAAATATAATTACTTTGAAAATTAGCTGGATGACAACAAAATTGTTTCATGTTGTGAAGGCATAGCAGATGATTTCAATAAATATTTTGTTGAAAGTATCAAGGAAATAAGAGCACCTTTTCACAGTAGAAGACAGTATTATGAAGGTTCTTCAGCATCAAAAATTTTAAGCATTTATTTTATTAGATATACAGATATTAAAAAAATATGTCAAACAATTTAAACCATCAACGAATACTGAAACTAGAAGAACAAGTATTTTGGTAGATTCTTTCAAGGTTATTGGAAACCAATTTTTGTATGTGGTGAAAAACTGGAAAACCACACAATTGTACCAGTTCCAAAGGCACAAAATACCAAGTTAGCCTGTTAGCCATAGAATTCCATCCTATAAATACAGTGGTCTCCATACAAAAAGGTGTTACAATTAGCCGTAAAAGACCAGCTTATCTCTTATTGTGATGTAAATTCTGTTATAGTACCCAACCAATCCGGATTTAGTAGTATGCATTCTGGCGAAGCTGTTATAATAAATAAGAATTTAGATTTGTCAGCATTACACTGACATGATGACAAAGCCACCTAGCTGCCTTAACGGGTACTACTTTCTAAACTGCACTGATGAGCTGTAATGACAGCGAAATACATCTATCTGCAGTTGATTGAGGTGCAGACAGCACAGCATAGACATGAATTTTAATATTATAATAAATGTTTGTAATGACTGGTTAAAGTCTTTTGATTATGGCAGTTTTTGTAGAGCTTTTGAAACAATAGATGGGGATCTTCTTATAATGAAACTAGCTAAGATAGGGTTATGTGGAAAGGTATTAAGTTGGTTTAGGTCTTATTTGTGCAATAGGTTGCAAAATGTTATGTCTGGAAACTGTGTTGGCTAACACTGATGTTCCTCAGGGAACAGTGCTCGGTCCTCTTTTGTTTTAAGTTTTAAGAATCATATTAATTATATTATGAATATGTCAAAAAGGTGTTTTTCTTAAAGAGAATTGGCAGAAATTTAAGTATGTTTATAAAAACACTTTTGTATAATTCAATAGTAATGCCACATTTGGATCTTGTTATTTTTTCTTTGTATGGATGAGGTTAAGCATAATGGTTGAATGCTAGATTTCGCCTCTTTAAATAAATGCATTATTATTAATTCCACTGACAGAACCTAATATTCAACTAACCTCAGTATGCCCACCCCATGCGGCTGCCCTTAGCGGTGTCCAACCATCACAATCAGCCTGATCAGCATTTGCACCAGCCTCCAGAAGGACCTAAGTGAACACAAAGTGAAAATTTGAAAATATGGGAGACAACATGAAACGAACCTTAACGACTTGTGCTTGACCAAGTCTTGCAGCCACATGTAATGCAGCCTGTCCATGTATGTCGTGCATATCAAAGAGGGGTTCTGGACTTGGTTCACTTGATGATGTAGCTAAAGAGACCTGCAATAAAAATGTACTAGTGGAATCTCCAATAAATTTAATCCATGACTGCAAAGATTTCAACTCGTATAATTTGGGTTTTAAATAAATTAACATTATTTTCAGACTGTTAGTAATGACAAAGTTTCATAATTAAAGAAACCCTCTGGAAAAAACCTGTTAATAGTGTAGAAACTGAATAAAATCTTGGTTGTTTTTTAATATTTTATACAATATTGTTGGCAACTGATGTTGGAAAGTGAAAGCAAAAAATGTCCGAAATGAAAAGGTAATTGATAGAGTAAAGATCATAACAACACACAAATATTATTCCAAAATTAATTGTTACTTTTACTGCAGAAGGTACTTAACGGCAAAGGAATGAAATTGTTTTCAAGTTCATAACATACTATACTTACTGATTTTTCAAGTAAAATTGTGGTTAACTATGCCATCCAATGGTCACAATACATATGAGAATTGGCCTTTGTTTTATACTTGCTTAACATTCATAAAGACAAGGTCATCTAAATAAACAATAATGAACATATTTCTCACACTGTTCTTCCTTGATGTCTTATGCGAGAAAATTCATGGGAATAATTTTCACTGTTTGAAGGATAGAAATATCAATTGTGTCACTTTAAATATTCAATATGAACAGTCACAATCAAAACATCGGTAAATGTTTGTGAAACGTGAAACTATAATAAACAACCTACCTGACTTTCATAATCACAACCATCAACGTCAGTTTGTTCAACAGCTCCCGCCTCCAATAGCAATTTCAGGACCTTCTGATCGGTTGGCAAGAATGCTCCGAAATTAACTCCGGCCATTTCATTCCCTTCTAAGAGACATTCTTCAACGTTACATCCGCTCAAAATCAACCAAAGGACGGTTAGTGTGTGGGTGTCCAAAACGTTCTTGTTCGATGTCTCTGAACTATTCAGATCGTTTGTAACGTGACTGTCCGAACTTTGTGGCAACACTGTCGGCAAGTAGGGATCGGTGAGAGTGGAGTTCTTCTCTTTATCCCTGTTCTTTTTTACTTCGGCGTAAATCGGACATTTTGCGCTCTTATCTGAAGTGGGACTTTTTAGATTGATGCTTTCGAAACGATCTAAATCTAGGTTTAGTTTCATGTCATTGTTTTGACTAGTACTGTTTTCAGTTTCAACAAAACTCGTGTCCATGGTTTGCAAATTGTCTACTGGTTCCTTTTCATAACCACTCTCGTACCTGTAAATGAAGATCGGCGATAACCACAACCAAAACTTTACAAAAATTTCTATGATATTAATTCCATTTTTAGAACTGTGGAAATTATATTAAATAAATTTAAAAAAACCGCTGCAAATTGAATCAATACTTCCACATCCAATTGTCAAAATGACATTTACGTTTTTATTTCTTATGCTATACGATTAGTAATCAGATTTTGAGCATTTTATCTCTCTACACATTTTTTCTAAAACAAAGTCCTCGTGATATTAGCAAAAATACATAAATTTTAAAGTCGGTTTTTTCCAAATAACTCGAAAAGTATTAACTTAACAAAAAAATTACACGAGTGCTTTCTGATCAGAAATTTGATTTTATATATAATACCAAAATTTAAAAAGAATCGTACGAACAGGGACCAAAATAGGTTTTTTGGAAATATTTCGAATATGTCAAAATTTTGAATAAATTTTCTAAGACACTTTTTATGAGAAATTTTATTTCCTATCTGATGGCATTTTCATTTTTCGAATATATTAAGTATGTTGGATTCCATTATTAAATTCAAATTTACCGCCATAATGATGCCCGCGGTATTTAGGGATTTCATGTTTTGAATGTCAACCTTTGTTAGGGACGACAGGAGAGAAGATTTTTGTAATGGCGGCAATAGCTGTAACGCGAACATTTTGTGTGTTTAAAAATTAATAAATTAAATAGTGAAACCAAGCCGCTGCTTCTCATTTTGCAACACCAACACAACTCAAGAAATTACAAAGTAAATTCGGAGATATTTAGGAAAAACAGTTTTCTTTAAGTGACGCTTTTTTGCTAATATCATCTAAACAGTTTGCTGCACCGAAAATTTATAAGAGTAAATAATACTCATAGTTATAATACTAATCACATACTAAAACGAAAAAATATAAAAATATTAAAATTTKCAAAAAGGGTAGTTACCCCCCAATYTTGCCCCCTTCCCGATACCGTACTTACCCCACAAACAATAGGTCGCTTTGAGTAGTTGAGATTTATACATATGCCAAATTTCAAGTTCATATATTAAGTCTTTCGGAAGTTATCGTGTATACAAACAAAACCACAGACACAGAGACAAGAATTTTTTTTTGCTCAAATTTTGTTTTTTGCGTGTTCGACCATTTTAAAGCGAATGAGCAAATAAGAATTTTTGAAAATTTTTTTCACGATACAATACTTCCCATCCGTTCGATGTGGAATAATATAATATATAGTCACATACAGACCATTCTCCTATAATATTTTTTCATTTCACCAGTATGGGTACTACGTCAATGTTGTGATTTTCATAATTTAAATGCATTTCCTGTGAAGTATTTTTTGTTTAAAACTCTAAAGATGAACATGAAACTATTAATCAAAGAAGTATGGTGATAATTCATAAGAAAAAACAAAAAGATGACCTTGCAACTTAATATAACTATTTTTTAAACTGTTAAAAATTTAGTGCCTGAAAAGTAAAAATCAAATACAATATAGTCAAAAGCCCTTCCCATAAAATTTTTAGTTTACGAAGAGTAGCGATTAACAACCTCTATTTTCACTATTATTGTTTTTCCAAACACCTAATAGTTTGTTAGCGAAAAAATGAAACTTGTTTTCCTTGCTATACTGTTTTATCATTATGTTACTAATTCATTTTTGGCATTATTTTGTTTATTTTGTTTCTTCTCCTAAACTATTAGACAACAAAAATTGTTAGAATAAAAAAGTGAGAATTTTAAATGAATGTTAAAATAATCTTTTTTTATTTTACTTCATGTGAAAAACTTATTTAAATAACAGAGATATTCTGCAAGCACTTAATTAAAAGTAAGAAAAAAAATATTTAATAGTAAAAAATGGTCGTACATGTAACATTAGAAGCAGTTTTCAATATTTGACAATATCAAAACTTTCAGACTCACCCAATGACATGTCTACGCAACATTTCAAAAATTATCGAGACTATAAATTGTCAGGTACAAGCTGGTGAAGCGATGACACAAATCTGCTAATAAAATATAAATTTTTGGTTATGTAATACAGGAAAGGCTTTTTTTAGCTTTGTGGATTACCCGAATGCGAAAAACATCTCTGCGTGGTCAAATTTATTACGGCACGGCTAACTGGAGAAATGCCAGACATGAATGAATAACTTTAAAGTAATAAAAAGGACATAAAACAATTTAGAAATTTAAAATGGGAAGACATATCCCAAAAACAATAAATTATGCAAGAAAAATACAATTGTGTCAATTTTATAAAAATTCATGAGAAAAAAATTCAAAAAAATTTTGAACCTTACCTTGCCAAATCTCTCAGAGCCTTCAGATCCGAATAAATCTCTGTAGATGTTTTCTCCAAAGAGTGCATGTTCTCCGAACCGTTTTGCTTCTCCTGTGACATTTTATACACCAAAGTTGGGCACTTCTGTGAAGGTTTCTCACTCAAATACTGCTCCATCCTCGTCAAATGGAAGGCATAATCGTAAATCTCCTGGTTATTTAGATACTTCGCGTGCAAAGTATAATACATGGCAAGCATACAATGTCCATGAAAAATATTACACAAATACTTCTGTGTGCAGTGCTTGATATCCAACAACCATTCAGCGAACGAATGATGGAATAACCTAATTGCACCGCTCTTCGAAACCACCAAAATCCTTCGGAGAAGATGGAACCTCTTCCGGAAATCTTCAGGAGTGATCTTCGGGTTGTTCACTTTTATTATGTCATACAATAAAGCTTCGTTCAAAGAACATTTTGCCGCTAGGATCACGTTTAGCAAGGGCTGCACTTTAGCAAACTGTCTGCGATTGAACAACCTTTGACTTAACCACAAATATAATCCGTTGAGCGTTCCGGGAATTTCTCTGACCTCACGGAGCACTATAAAATTATCGGAAACCCCATCAAGAACTTTTTCCAAGTAGAGGAAGCATCCGTTGCTCTTGATGTGAAGCTGATTCAGCATTTCGGCCGTGTCACGGCTGATGTGCTGGCGTAGACTGTTTTCTTGGTCTAAACGAGCCAAAATGTATTGCTGTACATCACGAACCACCTGCAATGGAATTTGACATTGTTATACGATTTTGGCTGTCAAAACATGTTTATTTTGCAGTACTGCCAGAGAATATATTCATTACGGAACTTGGATTACAAAACAATTCTGAAGTATTATCAGGGGAAGACAATTTGCAGATTCGATTAACAAATTTTTATCTTCACAAACACCAAAAAATTATTATATACATAAACTGTACACAAATATTTTAGTAGCTTAAATACAATACAGACAAGCGAAAATATTCTAAGTCTAGGTTTATGGAAAACTAAGTGAAATGTATTGTATCACACTTGAACTAATTCAGTGTTTGTTTATTAATACAGAAGTCGCTTTATCTCTACTGAAGATAGTAGTATAGCTGCCGAAATGCATAGTAGATTTAGATCTTTTAATCAAACCACACTAAGCTCTCACTTTATAACACCATGATACCTAATCAATTAGGACAATATGCTGTCAAACTCATAATTTATCTCTTGCAGATTACAAATGACTAATAATTAGCTGTAATGGGTAATCAGATAAAAAAAAAACATTAAATAATAATTCAATCTAAGATTTCTAAGAACCAATTACTTACAAATGAAGCTTAACAGAATCAATTTAATACGCTTCTAGGATTAAGTGTTGAGTAAGCACCTTTCAAAGATATCATTAGTATTATAAACAAGAATTGGCAAAGATACAGTACAAGAAGAGTTATTTCATACTTGATGCATTCAATTGTTTTTCTGGGTATTCGGTGCCAAAATAAAACTGAAAGCAATGCCAAATAGCATAAATTCATGTAAACATTTTAAAAAATGTGAAAAACTAGAACAAGGATGTGGAATAGAATCAGACGTGGGAATTCTCTTTCTGTTATTAATAATACAGTTGTTGACGTTCTGCTTTAGAAACCTACTTAATTATGTACACAGCTTTTTTTAATGGTGCTAAGTTGAATACCCTGTTAATTACAATATTCGTTGTGAACCTCATCATTCTTTAATGCCAATAAGGCAGAAACAAGATGAAAAGATGGCAGTAAAAGGTTTACCAGTGCCTCTTAAAACGTGTTCCAATATAGAAGTTAGGCATCCATATCTAAAAAATACTAATCATTTAAAAAGTCAACTTGTAACTATACTTAAAATGAAAATGAAAGGTCGAATGAAACATTTTTCTTGTCATGTACAAGGCACAGTGTATTTTTTATGCTACTGTCTAGAGTAAAGGTTTTTGTATTAAGAACTCCCATAATTCTAGTGAAAAAAAACGTATAATTTAAATGGTGGATATTTGGGTAAAAAATTCAGTCATTCTCAAGAATTTTGAACTATTTTTCAAGATTTAGTTTAGTTTCCTTAATTATAATTAATTATTAAAGCAGATACCAACAAGACCTTGAATATGTCAATAGTCTATTACAAATTTTAATCTCACAGGCATTTTTATTAACATTCTGGCATCCTGGCACTGGGGACCTATATCTTTAGTCAAAAATGATTGCCATAGACTTAAAACATACTCTGCTTTGGTTACTTGTTGATAATGACGAGAAAATTACATATACGATGGTGAATGCTTTCAGCGTCCATAATATAAGATAATATTTTCTGAGACAGATCTTTGTCTCTTGAAAACGTCATAGAAACAACCTGATAAAAAAGAACCTAATGACGAAAAAGGAACTACCTACATACTAGATATACAGGAACTACTTGATAAAAGATAACTACAAAATAGCCTTCCAAATGTCACCTAACTCATAATTTCCATAATCCCTATTAAAATTATTAGTATTCCTACAAATTTCTATAGCTTCTTTTATTAGATGTTTGTGATAATATTTTTCTCTATGTAAAATTTTTCTTTTATCAGTCAATCATGTGTTTAGTCAAATATGAGTGTTCAGCTGCGGAAGATTTATCTATCTGTTGCAGCCTAGTAGCATGTATGTGTTCTTTCAAACGCGTACCTACTTTTCTTTTAGTTTGACCTATGTAACACTTGCCACAAGAACAAGCAATTTTGTAAACACCTTCACTCTCTAAATGTACCTAATCTTTAGTAGAACTTAAAATTTTATCTAAATTATTATATGTACTATCAACAACTAAAATATCGTGTTTTCTAAGCACCCTCTTTAATTTTTCCAAAAGGCCTTGTACATAAGGCAAACCCAACTTCAATTTACTTTGTCCTGGCTGAGAATTTGGATTTGGATGAGCACTTTTATTAAAAAGTGACCAAATATTCTTATTGCTATAACCATTTTTCACTAGCGGCTGATTTAAAATGATATATTTCTTTTTGTAAAGMACTTTCGTCTGAGATCCTTTGTGGTCTAACAAATAACATCCTTATAAGACTATTCTTTTGAGAGGGAGGGTGGTGAGATGTGGCATGTAAATATCAGTCAGTGTATGTTGGTTTTCTGTAAAACCTTGTGTCCTACCTGTTCAGCGTTTATTCTGTAAATTTGGACATTCAAGAAAGGTAAACTACCATTGCTTTCTAATTCCATTGTAAATTTTATGTCAGGATTTTGACTGATCAAATGATTTAGAAACCTACCTAACTCTTCTATACCGTGGGGCCAAATATCAAAAGTGTCGTCTACGTACCTATACCAACATTTTGGCTTAAACTGAAAACTGTTTAACGCTACCTGTTCAAAATTTTCCATAAACAAATTGGCTATTACAGTGTTAGAGGTGAACATCATTGCACAACTTGATTTTTGTTCATATAAATTATCGTTCCATAAGAAATAGGTAGATTTTAAACAATGTTCAGATAATCTATCTAATAATCTAATAATCGTTTCAGGGATGGGTACTTTCGTAAATAAAGAAACCATGTCAAAACTAGTTAAAATATCACCTTCTGAAATACTTGAACCTTTTATAATATCAATAAAGTCTGAAGAATTTTTGATGAAACTACTTGTGTCAGGCAAATTTTGAGGTTCTTCATCTTTGACAAAGGTTACAGGTGTAATCGAAACGTCAAACTAATAACTTTTGTCAGTGTTTTCAAGAGACTGCGATCTTTCCGAGAAAATATTATCTTTAATAATTACATAATTTTACTTTCACATCCAACAGATGGGAAGTATTGTTTAGCGTAAAATTTTCAAAAATTTTTATTTGCTCATTCGCTTTAAAATGGTCGAAAACGCAAAAAAACAAAATTTGAGCTTTCTTGTGTGTGTGTGTGTGGTATTGTTTGTGGACACTATAACTTTCGAAAGACTTCATATATGAACTTGAAATTTGGTAGACGTATAAATCTCACCTACCCAAAGCGACCTATTGTTTGTGGGGTAAGTAGAGTATAGGGAAGGGGGCGAAATCGGGGGCTAACTACCCTTTTTGCAAATTTTTATTTTTTTTTTCGTTTTAGTATGTGCTTAGTAGCATAACTGCGAGTATTATTCGTTCTTATAAATTTTCGGTGCAGCAAACTGTTTAGAAGATATTAGCAAAAAAGCGTCACTTAAAGAAAACTGTTTTTCCTAAATATCTCCGAATATATTTAATATATTCGAAACATGAAAATACCATCAGATAGGAAATAAAATTTCTCACAAAAAGTGTCATAGAAAATTTATTCAAAATTTTGACATTTTCGAAATATTTCCAAAAAAACCTATTTTAGATCCTGCTAGTGCGATTTTTTTTTAAATTTTGGTATTATATATAAAATCAATTTTTGCTAATATCACGAGGACTGTTTGTCTTAGAAAAAATGTGTAGAGAGGAAAAATGCTCAAAAGGTATAGTATAAGAATAAAAACGTAAATGTCATTTTGACAATTGGATGTGGAAGTATTGATTCAATTTGAAGCGGTTTTTTACAGGGTGTTCGACTTTTAATCAATATTTCATTAGGTGTGTACAAGATTCTGCATTTTTGATGGTGTGGCAGTCAACAGATGACGTGAGGGGTGAATAGGGGAGACACAGCACTGGGGTATTTGGTAATGCTTTGTATTAGTAAATTCCCCAAAACTGTTGGTCGCTTTCAAATGCATCCAAACAAAAAAAATGACCAGTGACCCCCCCCCCTTAACTCATCAGAAAGCGACGTTGTCATTTACATATTCCAGCTTGCAATGTGAAGGTGGCTCTGTTTATATCTCTTTGTTAACTAACCTGCGATTTGCGCAAGTCGTCCAGACTCAACTTCCTGAACCCGGTGAACATCTTGGCTATGCTCTTCGACTGTTTCCGCGCCGTGCAGACCAACAGCAGCCATTGGGGAAACAGGTGATGGTGATTGGCCAACAGCTCCGCGATCGTCTTCGACTGCGAAGATCGCTCGCGCGGCTTCGACCTCGTCAGCGTTGAGTTCGAATACACGAAGCTGTGCTCGTCGATGGAATCGATCAGGATGAAGAGGGAGGTCTTCGGCGGGTCGATCTCCAGCAGCGGGAACAGCAGCGCCCTCTTCAGGCAGTCGTCGGGGTTGAGTTCGATATTTTTCGCGCGCAACGCTATCTGGATCTCGGGGTCCGACTTGAGTTTCTCCAGGTAGGCGTCGGCGATGATGGTTCGGGGGTTGACGGGTAAATTCGGTATGGGGGGCGGTTCGGGGGCTTTCTTGGCTTCGAGCGTGGGGGAGAGCAAGTTTTCCGCGTACACGTTGCTGTACAAGCTTTCCTGAGGTAGGTTGCAGTTTTCCGAGAGGTTCTGCTCGTACGAGATGTTCTTCATCGGCATGGATTCGCCGTCCTGGCGGAGTTTGGACTCGGCGGCCATTTTCCTTCGTATGGAACGCTCGCGATGGCTCTCCGTGGAGTGATTCAGAATCTGGGTGACCAACGAACGAACGAATTCGCTCAGGGAGAGGCTCTTCTCGTTGTGGCCTTGCAAAAAGTGGTAACATAATAGCCTGCGGTTTAAGGCGCGCTGGTGGCGGCCAGATGGTCCCTGGGAGGGCCAGCACAGTTCCGAACAGAACGTGGTTTTCCCACAGCCGGCGCTTCCTAGCAACAGGGCTCCGCATGTCTTCGAGACGGGTCGCTGATCCAGGCAGTGGGACAGTTTCTGGAAGGCCCATTCCCTGCAGTAGAACTTCTTCCTGTCCTCCTGCGCCATTTTTAAAATGCGGTACAAAAATAATCACGATTTAAATAGGTCGCGGCGTGTCTTTTACATTATTATCTAACCGTTCCGGGCACATTCGTTACGTATATCGCACTTGCACAGCGTATCACTTTGCTGCCGCTACATCTTCTCAGTTTACCTGGTTGGTAACCGATATTTTCAACCTCTTCACTTTGGATTTTTTGTAGACTCTGTAGAACTCCATTTTTTGCAGTGCCTGTGGAGGAAAACAATAAATGTTAGGATACACGGCGATAATATACAGGCCCGTTTTTTGGAACGAGCAAGTTTAAAAAAAAAACGCAATTATTGATTGTAAGTGTTCGATTTTAATACATAAACGACTTTCAAAAACACAATTCTTCTTGTGTTCAAACAATTTAAAAAAAACATCAAAATCATTGTTACTGTCGGTGAAATACTATAATAATAATTCCTTGTTAAATGTCTGCTTTATTGTCTATAAATACCAGCGCTCAAAAACAAATTTTTTCACATACAAGGTCTGCCACCTAAAACTCCCCAGGCTCCTATTTTCTTTGTTTTTTTAGGTACAACCTTAAGTTATATGTCAAATTGTGAGTGTCCAAAATTTTTTTTGCAGATTGTGATATTTTGCAAATAAAGTAAATTTTTGTAAATATTTTTTAACCTTACCCCGTATAATAAATATTGTTTCATAGTTGGATTCCGATCTTTGTCTTCTTCAATTTGCGTCATTACCGTCTATGCATAATTTTTACTCCTTCTTAGTAAAAAACAAGAAAAACTAGTCGCCGCCATGTTCTGTTCTAGGGCTGTTTTAGGTGTTAGTTTAGTAGCTTATTATGGTACAAATTATGCCTACATACCCATCGCTGCACACAAAACACCAAAATTTTKAGTAACTTTTAAATAAATCAAGTACAAAGTTCATTCTAAAGAGAGAGAGGCTAGAAAACGAAACCTTGCGGTGAGGCTAGTGCGGGATGTAGAAAACCAAACTAGCCTCATCGCAGGGTATTGTTTTCTAGCCTCTATCTCTTTAGAACGAAGTTTGTACTTGATTTATTTAAAAGTTACTTAAAATTTTGGGGTTTTGTGTGCAGCGATGGGTATGTAGGCATAATTTGTACCATAATAAGCTACAAAACTAACACTTAAAAAATTGTGAACAGCCCCATAACAGAACATGGCGGCGACTAGTTTTTCTTGTTTTTTACTAAGAAGGAATAAAAATTACGCATACATGGTAATGACACAAATTGAAGAAGACAAAGGTTGGCATTCAACTATGAAGCAATATTTATTATGCGAGATAAGGTTAAAAAAGAAATACAAAAATTGATAATCTGCAAAAATATTTTTTGGGCACCCACTAAGCTATCTTTAAAGAGTTTAAAAAGACCTACAATTTGACTTATAACTTAAGGTTGTATCTAAAAAAATAAAGAAAATGCAAGCCTGGGGAGTTTTAGGTGGCGGACCCTGTATATTGTCCAACAGATATATAGGGTGTATCTAAAAGGTCTTTACACAAGCCTCTCACACATTCCTTGGACAAAAATAAGCCAATTTAACCAAACTTATCTTAATCCAAAAGCTATAATACTAACAAAGATACCCATGTACCAAATTTCACTAAAATATTATAATTTTTTCAAAAGTTATAGCAAAATATCGAAAACAAAATAAGTTTGGTTAAATCGGCTTATTTCTGTTCAAAGAATGTGTGGTAGGCTTGTGTAAAGACCTTTTAGATACACCCTGTATAAACAAACCAACATTAATGCCTACATATCTCATTTCAGTGAAATTGTCCCAGTCACTGTGTGAATTCTGTGAAAGTTCCCAATATCCCTCTTTAGGTAGCGGTTTGAATGATAATTATGCCCATGACAGTTTTTAGGTGCAAATAAAATAACAATTACAGAGCCCTAGCTTTGATGTCAAATTTTGCCAAATTTTTTGAATGTGTATTACCTTGCATTCTCTATGTTCACTTTGGTTCTTGTGTTATCCCTTAAAATATAAACATGTTTAGACCAAAGTTTTTTGGCATATTTTGATCACCTTCAATTTTTTGGAGGCCATTATTTTTTATTTAATAGCACTAATTTTTGAACAAACTAGCACTTTAGTTAGCCATGCATAAGGAAAATCTTTACACTTTTGTCAAATAAACCCTAGTGAAAAAACAATTATAAATTAAAAACTGTTACGCATTCTTTGTGAAAAGTGGTCGATTTAACACAGACAGAAATGATTCAAATTTTAATAATAATTGAATACAGTGTATGCAAAACACCATAAATCGAAGCCCGCAACTTTTTTAACGAACTTTAATTTGTAACAGACTGGACTATTTTCTGGCTGTGAGTGGGAAATAGTTTGAGCATTTGTTGTACCATTTATAAATAAAACACATTTTAAAAGACTGCATAACTTATGTAACGGCAAGTTTGACATTACATGTAAAAGTCAAAATTTTCATTGGACATGGGCCTCTCTTTGCCAACGCTCTTCAGCTTAAACTTAAATAAAAAATTAAATTAAAAAGGGGATGTTGGTTGAGGTAGCCAAATTTTTAAATTTTCTGGAGATATTACTTTTCTTGAAATACTCAGAATGTCAAAACCTCAAAACAGTGTAAAAGAAGGGTACTAGTACCTACTAGCGTTGATTGACGTCAATCAACGCTACTAGTACTCACGAGTCAAGAACCACACATCTTTTTATTTATTTTGCCTCAATAAATTCAAATAAGCAGCACATACAAATGAAGATGCTGCAAAATTACCATTAGGTATGGTATATGCAATAAAAATAGGTACCTACTAGTACAAATATAAAAAAACTTTTAAAGTTTGTTTAGAAGAGTAGAACTGAGTTGAAAAAGAAACTTGTTTGAAACAGATTTAAAAAAAAAAAACTGCCTTATTAGTAGATTTTAATAAGCGTAACTTAAGAATACATGTGGTAGTAGTAATATATAGGGAATGTTTCCAGTAATTATTATTAAATATAGAATGTGTGATCTCTAATTTCTGTTCTGCATGTTGGATGCACAATCCCTTATCTGTATATGTACTTCATTTAAGAAAAAATATAGCTGTTGATAGCCACATATTGTTGTTGGGTATCTTTTGCGCTTGCAAAGCTTGATAAAAGTGATCTGGACACTACAATATTGACAAAAAACATTCAAAAGCTACTTTAAGGTATTTAAACAATACGAAAATGAAGTGTTGGAAGCAGGAAACGATCTTTAAAAACAATCTCACGTATTTATTAATTTACAGCCCGTGACGCCCCAACTACGCATATGCAAATAAATAGGGAGCATATTAAATGAATAATGCAATAAAGGCGACCTAATATAAATGTAATTTTTTAAGGTCATCCATGAGTCATAGGCCGAATAAATGTTACGAAGGCTCGGATGTGCAGTGAAATGAATTATCGCGAACTGGGCTAATTAATCAAATCTTGGGCGGCATTGGGCAATATAAAACAAGAATCATCACTAAATTTGGTTTGAATGTTACGAAAAACTATGGAGGTTCCATTTTACTAGGCCGCACGGCCGACAAAAAATACATCGTATAACCGTACAGGGTCCGACGGATTAAATATCGGAAACTTGTTAATTCAGTTATGGGCCGACCACCAAAGGTACAAAAAGGGCTATAAATTATCACGATGTTGAATAAATAAAGCTAAAAATAACCTATGTTTTTACAGGAGAGTATCAAACACCCACAACTCAATTAATTCGTTCGCCTATGTAACTATTAGTTCAGACTTACCTGAAATTGTTTATATTTTTATTCCTCGAGGGCCAAGAATCCGTATTTGCACTAATTATACACGTCCAAAACACTAATTAATGCTAATTCGTTTACGTTCTTGGTTATGCGACCATCGCTATCACTACTTGGAGCTGTCACTAGTCACTGTCAAGTTGTCATTTGATTATGGCATTTGCTCGTTTTTCTGCATTTGACAGATACCGCCATCTCGTAGACCAATAGTTAACATTTACAGCTTGCTTGATTTGGTCACTTTTTTATATTCTAAACTAATATATTTAAAATAATCAAGACATAAAATATCTACAATACAAACACAACATACTACACATAGAAACTAAAGAAACTACCAGCCTTTCTATATACTCTAGCTAATAGAATGTTGGCTGAAAAGTAATTTTTCAACCACATGGGTTGAAGTTTCAGGTCCTTTCATTTCTGTTTCTCTTATAATTTATAAGCAGATCAAAACTCGGCTTTGGCTAGCAATTGTATTTTGAGATTATTCCAGAATGCAGTAACTAAACTGCAGATATTTAGTACACTGGGAAATACAGGGAAAAAGGCCTCTCTAAATAAGTATGAAGTGCATGCCCCAGCACAGATTTATTTTCTATTAGTCATAATATGGGCACTAACGCTAGATATTGATGGGTATAGTATTAGGCCCTAGAAGCCATTGATTGTTTTTGAAAATGCTTTAAAAATTTGTATTTTTCTTCAATGTTTAGAATTGTTTAGTAACCATCCTATAGACTGGTTTTAAAATATCTCCGAAAATACTTAATATATTCTAAAAGTGAAAATACAATCAGATAGGAAATAAAATTTCTCACAAAATTTTTTTTATAATAATATAGAGAAAAAACATGCTCAAAACCTTATCATTCATCGTATAATATAAAAAATAAAAGGGTTAATGTAATTTTGACAATTTGATGTGGAAGTATTAATTCAATTTGCAGCAGTTTTTGTTGTTAGGCTTAGGAACTATGTACGATATTTGTTGCTCCGATTTATTCAAAGCAGTTTATATACATGGCAAGTTCATCTTTAGTTTGGCAACCTTGAGCAAAAACCGCTGCAAATTGAATCAATACTTCCGCATCTAATTGTCAAAATGACATTTACACTTTTATTTCTTATATTATACGATGAATAATGATGTTTTGAGCATTTTTTGTCTCTACAAATTTTTTTGAACAAGTGATATTAGCAAAAATCCATACAAAAAATAGAGTTGTCAGGGTCCAAAATCGAGTTTTTTGGATAACCAATTTCAAAAATGTCAATTATTTGGAAAAATGTTATTTCCTATCTGATGGTTTTTTACTTTTTGAATATACCAAGTATTTTTGGAGATATTTAGGAAAAACCAGTATTTTAAGTGATGGTTTTTTGCTAATATCTTCTACACCGAAAATTCTTGCAATTAAACTACTAATCACATACTTACTTAAAAAAAAATTAAAAGATAATTTGCTAAAAGGGTGGTTACCCCCTAATTTCACCCCCTTTCCTCTACCCTACTTACACCAAAAACAATAGGTCACTTTGAGTAGTTGAGATTTCTATGTATGCCAAATTTCAAGTTCATATGTTGTCTTTCGAAAATTATCGTGTCCACACACAGACCGACAGACAGACACATAGACAAGAAATTTTTTTGCTCAAATTTTGTTTTTGGACGTTTTCGAGCATTTTAAAGCGATTGAGCAAATAGAAATATTTTTTCGTGATACAGTACTTCCCATGCGTTAGATGTGGAAGTTATGCCAAACTGCTGCAAAAAAAATCATTTTCAAATTAAAAATAATTAAAAACTCTAAGTTCAGTGTTTATATATGTCAAACTTTATTAACACATATTGGTTTGACAAAATTCACTATCTATAGAAAGCATGGTTACGTTAAAAATAAAAAATACAGAATATTGTAATCCAATAGCAGGCATCACCTTTGATATCTTTAAACATATTTAGATATCTTGCAATGAAAAAATATACGTATGATTAAATAAATTACTATTTAACAATTATTACAATAGACCTTGTAATTTATTTAATTCACATTTTCACCTAATGCAATTCAAAAACAAATAGCCATGCATTAGAAATCTGGATAGGGTAAAATTGACATTCTACATTTTATTTTTCATTTATAAATCATATAAAAATCACCTTTTTCTTAACGTAATCAATGAGAACACCAATTTTACCAACATTTAAAAATTACATACATATATTGGGGCAATAAATACTAACAGATTTTCGCGAAAGAAAGGTAAAAAAATAGGTCACATTTTTTAATGTGGCTTATATAAAAAGAAGGTTAAAAACAACAATCACTTGAAACAATAATTCTGCAAACATGATATTTTCATCAATTCGAAAACAGTAGGTAGTTTACTTTTAAATCACAAGTTACCTTATCAGCTAATGCCAAATCACTGAAATCTGCCATGTTAAAAGAGCAGTTGGACAAATATACTCAATAAAAGCAACAATTACAATAAAAAAAACATGATACAAACACAATCGGGTGATATTGCTTATTTACTGCCAAGGAGTCAAGCTGGAAAAAAAACGAGTTTGATATTTGACGCCACTTCCAAGTGTAAAAAAACTGAAATGCTCAGTCAAAATCTGAACTTTGTAATCACAACAGTTACCTACTTTAAGATGACTTAGTCCGACATACAATTAGAAGTGTGTCATCGAAACAGGGAACGCAACTTTTAGTCAATGTCGAGGAAATTTTCTAGGTAATATTGTTAAGCAAATTTCGATCCTTCAACGATAGTAGGGTGATGATAAAAAAGTTCTGATTCCTTGATTGCACACATAATATACTTATGTGATCTAAAGAAGTGTAAAAAAAATGCTATAATGGGAACAAGTTGATGTATTTATAGGCGATGAACAGAGGATACAAATGCAGCAGTTGCTGTGTCAGACAAATTTCTGTTTGGGTAATTAAGTTTTCTTTTATTCAAATTGTAAGGTGTCAATATCTGTATTGATGGATTTTAAGATTTATTTGGACGGAAATCATAATTGGTAATTTGAATTCAAAATTTGGGATAAATAATTTTATTCAGATGCTTTAAAACATGCAGTCTTAACTGAAATGTARCAAATAATACTTGAGCTGTAATTTATAATAGTAGTGAAAATAATGAATAAAGTAATGACAAGCATAAAATATTGTAAAAAGAGCATAAAAGAATGTAAATTCTAAGGAGCTGTTAGTGAATTATAAATATACAAAGTATATTCTAAAAGTAGCAGGAATAATGTACTGGCCAGACTATTTTATTATTATATTGGTAAACATGTCTGATAATTATCTGTATATGGTTAGCCATATTGGATGTTTAGTCTGTTGTTAGCTGCCAAAAAAGTTATATGTGTTTTGCAGTCGTTGATAAATTTTACTTCCGCAAAACATGGATCGAAGAATTTGAATAAATTTTGTTATACGAGAGGTAAAGCATCTTGAAGGAGGCCGTGAAGAAGTTGAAGATGATGAAAAAATGAAAGTAATCGTTAATAATGATCGTCAACTCACAATCAGCAAAGTCACTATCAATTGGCCCATTATACGAAGTGTTAGCAAAAAGAGAGAGGAAAGATCCATCCGCGATAATGATATAAAAATAATCACAATTATTTAAAAAACAGGACCACTACAAAATTACTGGAATGATATCATTGAAAAACCTATTTTGTATGTGCAAACTAAGTGAAATGTAGACCTCACAATTAACAATTACGAGTATTTTAGTAAAAAATATTAAGCATATTTCATGTTTCAGACAACATTGATTTATCTCTGAATATTTAATAGTTTTTAGGTGGTGCTGTTTTGTAAAAATAGGTTGTTCTCTCTCTATCGTTAGCTCGAATATATCTTTCTCTCTCTCTCTGGGATCTCACCCTTAAGAAAAATGAAAATTCCTGTTACTTTGTGAACACACCTTGTAACTCTTCAGTGGACAATAATTTTGAGCAATTATTGGAATCGTTAAAGATGTATATTAAAAGTTTGTTTACTTTAAAAAATCTGAATAAATTGTTTGAAAAATTGAAACCACTCTTAGTCTCATAAAAATTTGATGACACAATTCTTTAGATTATTACAAAATAGAAATAACGACCAGGCATCTAAACATTAACAAAAAAAATTTATTGGCCATCACGTGAAATATGTAGATAATTTTATATACCAGAAGATTTTAAGTCAAAGTAAAAAAAAGGAAGTAATTTTATGCTGGTTTCGAAAAAATTTCACATAATGGAATTCAACTATCGACACAGTGACCTTTACTTAAATAAAACATGTTCTTCAAGAGTGGATTAAAAAAAATTAATCCACCAGGTAGTAATATAAAAATCCTTCGGTAGTAAACACAAAAACACTTTATAAATCCATGGGTCTCTAGATGTCCTAAAATATATATTTCCACAAAAAAAACCCTTTTGGGATTAAACTAAAATAAGTAGTAGTTGCTTAAAAAAATGGCCCAAGTAAAATTTTTTTTCTGAAACCGTGATTATACCAGATTTGTAACCTAACCAACAAGCTAGTTTTTTTCAATACAAACTCGATTTCAAGTGTAGTCCTCTGCTCAGCTTCGTTCCACAGGAAAAAAATCAGTACCAAAATAAGAAAACTCGCTAAAAACATGATAAATGGACTTGGAACACCTCAACAACGTTTTAGAACAGAAACTTGTTTCTTTCAAGAAATAGGTGCATTGTGATCACGATCGACAAACAGCCTTAATAACAACATTTTATTCTCCGTTGGTATGGTATCAAACCGTTCAATGTGCTTTGTAAAGATGGGATGGGGGACAGACTCGATGGGCGTTTGCATTTCTTTCACAGTGGGCAGTGTTTCGATTATGATCTTGAAGAAAGCGCACCAGTCCCTGTGCTGCGTTTCCGACACTTCGCCCTCGGACGACATTAACGCTTCGACTCTCATGACTAAGGCGCTTAGTGCCGAAACACCAAACTGAAAAATAAAAGGGAATACTAATATCCAGCTTCGCCAAAAAAAAATCTTTCACCAAATGTTAAATATGTCACATATTCAAAATTTCAGTGTCCAATTCTCAGAAGTTATCCGAGATAAAACTGTATTTAAAAATACTTGTACTAATGCAACTTTATAAAAGATGTATTTTCAGAAAAATTAGCAACCCTCTACCATTACTACTTTTAAAATTATGGGGTACAACCCACTTTACTTTCTCTATTAAGATAATCACTTAGACGTGTACTGTTCACAGTAATGTTCTGTCTCTGTATAAAGATGTTGAGCCATTTAACAAAATTTGACAGGTTTTTTTTTGAGCGGCGGCAATTTTGTTTTTCTCTGGACTGTCAAATTGCTAAAACGAGCAACGCACACAGTGTCCTCTACCATAGGGCAGCGATAACACTAGGTGGCACGATGATCAGTAAAAATCTAAGTAAATTCGTTTGTATCAATGGCGCTTATCACTTAGGTTATTTAATTAAAGCAACTTTTTTATATAAGGAAAGTTGTTTTCTTTTGGAGAAAGAGTTTATCTAGGACTGTGCTTTACCAGATTTTCGAATCTATTTTTCATAAAAGCTTCAATTACCCCTAAAGTAGATGCATTTTGCTGACTTATAAAATCTATTACTATCTATGTTATTCCATCAAATATGCAAAATGCTTTACAAGGCAGTCTTACAACAACATTTCTTCTTTTCATTTGTTTTTGATTTATGTCACTAAGAAGTTTTGTTATTAAGATATCAGCTATGAACGGATGCTGTTTTTAAACATGCAGCATCCTAACGGCACCTTAAGCATTAGAAATGTAATATTTTTAGACCACTCAATAGTGGCATTATAAAATAATAATTTCTTCAAGTCATGAATAATGTGATTACATAGTAGAATCAGTTTTGGAGATAATGAGACACTTAGCAAAAGTTTAGTGCTTGCTTTACACATTATGGAGTAATTTTTGACAGTTAACGTTATGTGATAAGTGAATTTTTTTCAATTATACAGTCAATTAAAACAATGCATATATTTATAAAGTGCTTAACGAGTGGTAATAGTGCGTAATATGTTTACTCACCTTGTTGGATAGTACATAATGTAAGCGTGGTTTTGGCCTTTGCCTGGTTTGACTTATGGGTGTACTTCTTACGCTATCGAGTCCCAACGCTTCAGTCAGAGTTGTTGTCAGTTTGATGACATCGGACATTACATACGTCTGCGTTTGGCTGCAATATTATAACATTCTCGAGTAATTTGCAATTTCTTTTTGATGACGTAAAAATTACATGCTGGACATAACAGAAAGCTCACCTTTTCCAAAATGGATAGAACCTAGGCAGGATATTGTCTCCTAGAGCGTCCCTCTTCATAACAGCCGGTATACTTAATAATATTTTGAAACCTAATTCCTTTAACTGCACTTTGAAAAATGCGTCAGTCGTCAAATACGGCAACAGTCTTAATACTAACATCTGAAATGCAAACAGAAAAAGACCTTTACATAGAGACAACACATGGTTTCTCTAAAAGGTGGAGAGACAAAAAAGACAATTTTTCCTCCCTTTTCCCTTATATTAATCAAGTATATTTTACAAATAATCCTAATATTTTGTATATACCATTAGTGTATTTGAGATTCAAAATAATAATTTTTACTTCAACACTGTAAATGAAAAAAGCATAAGACCTTGAAATAAAAAAATCTATGTACGAACTCACCTTTCCTTTGCTATAATTAAAATAACTAGCAAACTTGTCGTCTTGCAGCAGCCCATTCACGATCTTCACCAGATAGTCCCTCTGGTCCTCGACGACGGGTACGCTCTCCTGCTGCAGCAATTTCAGTATCTCCTGCTTCTGTTCGGGTGTCGGCGCCGCCTCCAGTTCTTTTAATCTCTGCTTCTGCTTCATCTCGCGCAGCTTCTCCATGTCGTTGATGGCCATGGGGTTCTTGAGGTCGACGGCCTTGAGGAACAGCGTGTAGAATGCCTCCAGCTCGAGCAGGATTTGCTTGCTGCGCCTGGTGTCCCTGGGCGGGGCGGCGTTGTCCGAGTCCTTGTCGGGCGTGACTATGTCCATGTCGATGATTTTTCTCGGTGCCGTCACTGAACCGCACTGTGAAAATTAACCGGTCAATAATCAGGGGTATGTCAACCTAGAATTCTACAGCAACATACAGGATGTTAATTAAGTATGTATCATAACTTTAACAGATGATTCTACAAGTTATTTTAAGACAAAAACTTCATATAAACGTGATTTGATTAAATTTCCAGTGGCCGTGGGGGTACCTTAATCAATATTTTTGTCAAAAAAATGAGCGCCACTAACTTTTTAAAAACTTTTATATTATTTTCACATTAAGCAACTAAAAATACAACTTTTTTGTCTTGAATTTTTTTCGTATCTTGCTTAGTTTGAGAAAAAAAATTAAGTCTACTTAATTGTATATTCCTGTATTTACAATAAATTATGTAACAACTACAAATAAAAATTAAATTAAATACATAACATTAACATCAACAACAAATTAAAAAAAGTAATTTCCAACAGAAATGTTTTCCCATGTTTTGTGTGGTCCAGGAATATGCAATTAAATACTTAATTTTTTTTTAAATACTCAACAAGATACGAAAAAATTCAAGAGACCAAAAAAGTTGTATTTTTAGTTGCTTAATGTGAACAAAAATATAAAAGTTTTAAAAGAATCAGTGACAAATTTTTTTGTCACATACATTGATTAAGGTGCCTTCTGTGATGCCACTGGCCGAGTCCCTTAACACTAGTATTAACATTAACAAATTTTGATCAAAATTGGGTAAAGAATATCTACGATTTACGAAAAACCAACCAAGTTAAGCACCTTGTATTTTGAAAACGAAGCATTTGAGGACCCACGTTTATATGAAATTTTTGTCTTAAAATAACTCGCAGAATCGTCTGTTACAGTTATGGTACATACTTAACTAACACCCTGTATAATCCAAACAACAAACCAATTAAAAACATTTTTCCTACAGAATTTGAGCTTAACTCTACATGATCATAAAGGTATTTTACAGAAATATGCAACAGTGTTCTTTTGTCAAGAAAAAAAGCTAAAATTAGAAGCACGTCAAATTAATGAAGTATGGAGGAGAATAATTAGCAGCTGATTCCTGCAAATTAATCTAAGAATATGGCAACAAAAAAAAGGACAGCAAAGTACCAACATTTTTTAAATATTTTTTGGACTTACCTGAAGCTTTCCTAAGGAATTTTCAAACTGCTGTGGTGTATAAACCCTGGGCGTGAGCATGTTGTCTTGTCTTTCGTTATTTCTGTTGTCTCTGTGTTGATTACGGTTGTTATGATAGCCACGGTCATTTCTATCAAACTGACCCGTTCTTTTAGTGTTATTGTTATTGGCTTTTCTGGACTTATAAACCTACAAGAAAATACATGTTACAATAATGTAAATAGGGCAAATATAAATAACACTATGAAAAATAATAACATTTTTGAATAAGGTTGAAAATCCTACTTACTGTATAATAATAGTCATCAAAATATGGCGTTCCAGTGTTGAGCTGCAGCATTTGTATATTGAGCAGCCATTGCTTCTCTCTGTTAGTCATCAAACCAGCATATTCATCCACATTTTGATCGGAACTACTCGCAACTGAAGAGCTCTTTTGCCTTCCATAGCCACCGGAATCATACCTTTGGCGCTGCTGCTGTTGCTGGAGATGTTGGTGGTGGTTCCTGTTCATGTGCATGTTGTTCTGGAGTCCCATTCTTGGTGGTGGTGGAAAATTATATGGATGGTTAACCTACAAGCAGTTGCACTCATAAAATGAGCACTCTGATCTATCATCAAAGCAAATCCCACTTCTGTTAGACTTGGACTCTATATTTACCAATTGTTTGGCAATTATATATAAATTATATGAGCTTTAGTAGAATTAAACCAGCTAATCTACAGCGTTGAAGATCAATCGGAAGAATAATAAAACAATATCTCACAAACATGTCTAAAAAAAGATGGTGCAAAAAGCAGCTCGCCAGGTGCTCAAAAGAAAGAAAAACTTGACTTTTACCATGAAGTGGTAAACAACTGCTATTTCAAGAACTTTCAGTATAAACCCAAATTAGTTGCATCAATTGTAATAGAAATTTATCATTTACATGACATCACTTATTGAACATGTTAATCAGTAGTGAAAAATACAAGGAAGTATCTCAATACAGGGCCAATAATGGTCACGTGAATAACAGATGAACTATGATATAAATATAAATGACTTTCAAAAAGCTAGCACACCTTTTTTCACAAGAAAACGCTACTAATTAAAAATGCCAAATACAGCAGTACCCTTCTTTTGAAAAACTTCCAAAATAAGTAAAATTGGTGAAAACAGAGAAACTTTGCTACGAATTATCTTTAATCTCAATTATTTCCACAATAAAAGTTTTACTTTTATTTAACAGTAATGACCTAAATTGCCTATGATCCCTTGGACTACAAAAGCAAAGAATATAATATCTTGTACGACTAATTTTAATTATAATATAATGTAGACCACCTGGAAGTGAAAATAATGTTAAGCATAAAACTTAAATACCTAAAATCAAAATTGAACGAAATTACATACAAAAAGCATGTTAATACTGTATTTTTGATTAAAAAAATATATTCCCATTAAACTTCATTTTCGGTGGCAGTAAGTCGTAGGTATTACCATCCAAATGAAAAGAAACTTCATTTCGAAAATAAATACTGAACCTTTTCCTACGCGAATTAAATAAAAACAAAGATTACAACACACTCTTGTTCACAATGTGCATCTAATGCCCGCTCCCTATATTTATGTTTAAAAACATGTTAAATTAGCAGTCTCGGAAAAAATAAAATATTAGTTCCTTTTACAGGTAATATGCTTTCCTTAAAATCCAAGTTGTTGGGAATGACTAGCATGGGGATATAGAAAACCATAAGAGTTACAAAAACAGTTAAATGAGAAAAGATAAGTAATAAATTCTGCTTACTTCAAGAGATATTACAAAAATGGAAATTTTTTAAGCTCCAATGTTTGTCTCTTTTAACCCTAAAAAGTTACTTCAAATATAACATACAAAAAATACTTGATAATAATAAATGCTGAACATTAAATCATAATAGAACCCTTATTAATTTTCTCCTGTAATATGAAATTTTTTTAAAAACTAACGAATCATATTTTCAAAAATCTGAACAAAAACAATCATAAACCTTTAAAAAAATTATCACCACTTTCAAAATAGGAGTATGCCCATCTTACTATGCAATCTAAAACAATCAACATTTCAGTGAACAACTCATTTTTAAAGAAAAAGTCTAAAGGGGTTAAGTATGGTGATCTTGTAGGCATAGTGTTAAACTATAAGTACCAACACAACATAAGATATGCCATATACATTGTTGAATTCGTGATAACAAATGCTATCTAATACAGGGTGTGCTTTTTGAGGTCCATATAAAAATATAATAAAGTTGAAGATGATTTCTTCAAAGCAAAGTGTTGCAAATGCTATCTTGTAGAGTAGAAAAAGTGAGAACGAGAAAATGTCTTTTACATTTCATTAAATAACTTCATCAAAAAGTTTAAATTGAATGTGGAAAAGTTCATTTTATTTCTCTAATATCGGCAGAATGTTTCTCAACAGCATAATGCTGATCTCCCATAACGCATATTTTATGTATCTTATATGGTTTCAAATATCCCCACGCTGTTCCTTCTTATTTTAGACATACTATATAAAAGACAAATATGTAATAAAATAAAATACCAACTATTTCAAAATATAAACTTCAAAATTTAAATTGATGATGCCGTTGTTTTATTTTGACTTACCGGAAATTGTGGATTTGGTGGAAAAATCAACCCTGGAGGTGGATGTGGTGCTCTACCACCCTGCAAAAAGTGTGGGGGCGGTGGTACAAGTCGCATCAGTCCTGGTGGTAAACTGCCTGGATGGCCCATCGGTGGCATGTGTGGTGGTTGCGGTGGTACGGGTGGGAGACCAGGTGGTAATCTCGGTACGTAGTATGGTTTTTGCTAGAGCAACGGGACAAAAATAATTCTCATATCTAAAAATTTTGCTTATACAGAATTATTATTGTTGCAAATACTGTAGGTGCTGACAAAATACGAACTTGGCTCACAATCACTTAAGTACTTCAGAAGTTTTTTTTGGAAACCTACAGAAATGGGCATACAGTATACAATAAGTGAGATCACCATGGTTGCCCTCGAATTTGAATCACACTGAACAATAAAAGCACAGTGTACTTACCTGAGGTGTAGACATGTACGAAGGCATTGGAAGAACCCCACCGGGCCGTGAAACATTCGTCGGCGGTAATGCCGACTGTTGCTTCGACTGGCCCGGTTTCTCCTTCAGTAATGTGCTCTCTAACTCTTCTAAAGTACATATCTTCTTGGGCGCAGATGTATGAGACCCCAAAGCCTTATCAAGTCGGTTTATTAAGTCCCTTTTGTCACTTGAACCGCTGGATGTATTCTACATTGATGGAAAAAGAGCTAAGTAATTAAAAGAGAAGCGCTTTAAGTGACTTACATATGAGCTGGCCGCCTTTCGCTGAAGACTTGACAGCAAAGTACTGCCGACCGTTTCGCCATTAAGAGTTTTGACTGACCAGATTGAATCTTCTCCATTTTTTGGTATGCTGTCAGTTTCATCCAAAACTAGTAGTTTAGATAATGAGTTTTCTGCAAAGACATAAAATACACTATGCAAAATATATTTATAAAACATTTTCAGTATTTATTGTCCACAGCATGTTAAATAGGGATATTTTCTTAAATAATAGTCACCCTATACTTAAAGACACTTATGTTCTAATACTTTCAAGAAAGTTCGAGTCCTTGTCTTTGAAATACTCTCATAATGTCATCGTCACTCTAAAATTTGTAAGCTTGGATACTTTCTTTTAGCTTTAAAAATAAATTATGACAGTATTTCTAATTTGACCTATGTATTTCTATTGTATCGAAGCTTGGTTACTATAATAGCTGTAGAAAAAATGTTTTTTAACTTTCTTCAGTGTCATCTATTAAAATATAAAGAAAACCATTACATATAAGAGGTTGTATCTCCATATTGTTTTGTACCCTAAAATCTTAAAAAATGTTTTCAAGCTTCTAACAATGCCGCCAGAGGGTGGTTTTGTCATTGCCAATAAGATAGTTCAGTTCTTTTGAGGAAATGTCAAATAAAAGTATGTATCTATGTTCAAATTACTTCTACTGCATTGCTCAGACCAAAACAGTCACAATTTTTTTTATCAAAAGCGACTGGAAATGTGTGGGGGGGAAGGATAACAACAAATAATTGCTATTTAAGTCTGGACAATCGCATTTTAGTCAGGTTTGTTTCAATGTGTAGAGCAATGTTGACTTAATAAAAATGTATTGCAAAAATATTTATTTTAACTCATAACTCATATATTTTATACAGTCACTATTTAGTAATATATTTATATTACAGTACCACAATTCATTGTCTATATTTTTGCACTAAAATGGCAGATAAAACCAAAACCATAGAAACCAAACAGGTTTGATCCCATCTTCTACATAAACATTTAAATTTATCGCTACTATTTTGCACTAAACTAGTGGACAATTGCGGTACTTTATCTATCTAGTGACTTTAATATTTTATATTTTTGCAAATTACTCGAGATTTTTAAATGGAATGGTACAAGTTTATTCGAATTTTCTGAAAAAGCAATTTGTATGCTTCAAAATAAACATGACACTTCTATCTTTTTTTTTTTAGAGTTACCTCTAAAAACATTAGAAATTTCTAACAACTAAGGTAACTGCAATTATTTTCAGTTATTTACTGAATTAACTTAACCAAAATCGAGCATGGTGTTAAATATAATATAATATATTATATTACAATAAGCAGTGTTATTATACCGTAATTTTATACTTATGGCAATAAACTGAATGGTTGGTATTTATAGTTTTATAACTTAAAATGAAAATAACACATAATGTTTTAGCATGGTTTAGAATATCTACTACTGAAATAGAAATTATCAATTAAATTGTTTTGTAACTAAAAAATAGAACAATATAACAAACTGCAATGTCTATTCTGCAGATAGCATTTGTTTATAGAAGCAAACCAATAATTTTACCATATTCATCTCAAGTAACATGCGACACCTACCGTTATCACTACAATAAGTAAATAAAAACGATTATTATTTATGTAACCTTATATGAATGTAAACAAACCAACACATGGTCCTGTTGATGAAGCATTTCAATTAATGAATAAACATAGCTCACCGATTTGTTCAGAAAGTTTGCTGCTCTCTTCTATTTCAGCAAACTGTTCATGCTGTTGTTCCCAATCTTCGAAGGACGAATCCGATGCGCCAAAAGTTTCATCGTTCTTGGCATCATACTCTTCTTCCAGTAGCAAATCACCATTCTAAAATGTTACAGATTATTAAAACAATGTTATCTACATCTAAAGGGTGATTAGTATGCAAGAAAGGTAATGATAAGAGGATTTATCAGGTCCATGAACTAAAACCTAACCTCACTAATAGAGATATATAAAATGTGACAACATTTAAAACCCTGTATTTATTTAAAGTAACAACGGTATTTGCTAAATATCAGAATAAAAATAAAACATTTAACCGTAGTTTTAATTATAGGTTTGGCTTATTATAATTAAAAAAGTTGCTTCAATTAATTTAGAGAAAATATTGAGATTACACATAAAAAATAACATATTGCATAGGCAAGTAAAGTAACATCAATGTGGAAACCTGGAAAATTACTAGAAAACTGGTTTTTGGCGGGTCAAACTTCAAAAAATCCCGTTTTTCCTGAAATTCTCGGCTAATACGTAAATAACTTGGATTGGATGTTTAGCTAAATTTACGTCACTTCGATAAAAATCAATTATTTACATTAATAAATCAAATATATATACTCACGCTAAGCGATCTATTGAATGAAGTAAATGTCTTAGCCATTTGATTTTCGAAAATTTTTGAACATTCTGTTTTTTGTGACACTTTCAACTGGAGTTAAGTTTGCGCAATAGAACGTTCGTGAAGTGCAACGTGCAATATACAACAAGGCCGCCAACAACACTGTCGCTGTTGCCAGTATGCCAATAGATATTTACTTTTTCAATAAGGATACAAATATCTAAGCATATCTAAGTATAAAGCATTAAATAGTTGAAAACGTATATTGTTCTTTGAAGGCAATTTTTAACTATTTAATTATTTACTAATCATGGAATTCTTGGACTAAAAGTTTGTTATACAGAATGTTCCAGCAGGGAAAGTAAACAGCTGTTGTACCTGCATCTTTATGACACAATTTTGACATATTTGTTGAATAGATGCTATAGATATTAACTAAAATAACTGACTTGGTTTTACATGAGATATCAGAACTTTTTGTGGTGAAAGGACGCTTTGTGTTACCAGGATGATCATTCTCAAACAATGGCCAAAAGCAGCCTACAAACTATTTAAAACAAATTTAATTATGTAGGCTGTAGAAACAAAAAACTTTTTCTAGTATTAACAGCTGTAAAATGTAATAATATATTAATTAATTAACAAAAGCTAAATATTAAAATATTGTAAACTGAAATAACAAGGCAATAAGCAATTAAAATAATTCAACTGTAAGAACAAAACGTAAAAAGAATATTTAACAATACGAAAAAATAAGCTAATGTTCAAAATGCTTTACAGCATTGTCAAAACACTTTATTATTCTGTGTTTACTGAACATACTGCACGTTCAATTTCTGACACTGAAATATTATAGACTAGCACTTCCCTAGTAGTTGACAAAATTTAGTACACAAAGTCCTCTAACCTGCCCTAGAAATAAAAGTCCAACACTAAAATCTGGCGATATGGCTGAGCCATGAAACAAGCTGTCTCTATCTATCCAACCATTCGTGAATGTCAAACTTAAATACCTAGGTATACAGTATACAATAAACTAATAATGCATGTTGTACAAGTTTATTTCACCATTGTTGCTGATATTTTTATATGTTGTAGCAACATAACTGCTCTGTTTATGGTACAAATGTGATACCAATACGCTATATATTTTATATCATTAATACGTAATGTCACTATATTCGATATGTTATATGTTAGGAACGTTTATAGTTCATGTACTTGAAAATACCGGCTCAAATTGGTGTGACCTGTAATATATCTGTTACATAAAAAAGCTACAAAACAGGCATGTACCTTTTATATATTGCAGAGTACATACAGTTTCATTTATTTTGTTATTTATATGTACTCCAGATGTGTTGTAGATGCATCTTTTTGATAACGTCCGGAGTTCCATAAATAAAAAAGCTTTTCACTGAAATAAAATTTATTCGAGATGATTACATATTAAAAAAATATATCTTCAGAAATGTCCTCGCCCCTTTCTGTATCCTTTGATATGCAGTCTCTAAAAAAACAGAAGACCATAAGTTAAGCAGATGTACAACAGAACAGCAATTCAGTAGAATATGCATAATCTCTTATGGGCATGTGGGATATCTATACAGAAGTAACCTTTTATAATGTTTTTCTTTCGTGACACATGTCTGATGAAAACATCTTTGAAAGGATTTGAACCAAAGTTATCGTTTCAAATTGCAAACCAAAGTATTAAAAGAGTTCCTTTTCTTATCTGTAATTTCGGAAGTTACCTAATGTTTCGAAAAAGATGTATCATAAAACAAAATGAAGGGTAACTTTTGTATGTCCTTAAGAATTATTGCCCATGCACACTGCAACACCCTACAGTCTGTACAAGTAAGAAGAAATAACAAACAGCATACAATGATTATGTTTGTGAAAAATTATATTAAAAAAATATAAAAACCACTCACTTTCCTTGTTTTAACTTTGATCCATTAAGACAACTATTTTGACATTAGTTGCTCATAATCGAGAATCTTTTAGATCTTTGTCTTGAAATTGTTGGTTATTTTTAATTAGTATTAAAATCGTATCTTTTAAGGCTCTTGTATAAATGCCTATTTCTATGCCAGAACCAGGAACAAGCATTTGCACAATAGCTTTATTTAAACATCTACAGACGAAGCCTCTGACGTTTCTGTCAACTATTTGTGACAGATATTGTTTCTGAAAGCATTTCAGCCAGCATATCATACATATAAAATTTATGGCACTATATAATATAACAATGTTTACATACAACAATGTACCTAAGGTACATGAATAATACATGTAACGTAACAGCTATAATACTATTATAATGAAACAAATACATTACACACAAGGTACACACAAGGCACATACACTGTTAGATGTCAGCTCATTCATAATACACTGTTACACAGCAGTTAAAATACCTAAATCTTCTTTTTCCACATTCTTGTGTGATCCGAATTAGTATTGATGCATCTCTTTTACCTTATTGTAGAACATTGAAGGCTGAAACTGTGTCTGAGTTAAGCTCTCAGTGGTTCATGTAACTTTTTTAAATTGTATAGTTATCTCACTGCCATCATCAGAGTAATCCAATACATTCGGAATAGTCGAGACTGTACCCAAAAAGAGCCCAAAATAATAATTAATCATCAAAATAACAGAAATATTGGTCACACTTTTTAGATTTATTATAAAATTAATCAATACTTTATTAATTTAAAAGTTTGTGTAGTTTATATTTCAAATACATAGATTTGTAGATTACACTTGTATGGCTCCGCGTAGTAGAGTACTCTAGACTTCTATAATTTTCCTACCTAAAAATCACACCTCTATCTCTTTTTTCTTCTCTGTGCTTACACTTATTACTTGAATCCAAAGTTTCTGCAACTGGTAGGTTTTATTCTAATACAAGATACATAGAAGTAATTTCAACTCTAACCGCATTTATTTTATTATCATGAGTAATTCACATTACTACTTTGTGACCATTTTCTCATTTAGTTTTTGTTGCCCGATACTGGTTATTTCAGCTTTCTTTTTTACCTTTACGATGTGTAAGTCTGTGTAATATACAAAGAAAATTTTAAAAATTTTTTTTGCGACACAATATTTCCCATCCGTTGGATGTGGAAGTACTTACTCTGGCAAATAAGGTATTATAAACATATAGGACTTATGTAACATTTATGTAACGTACTATATCCTAGACATAACAAAGTTAACATATATGTTACATACATTTTAAAGCAAATTTCATATCTTTGGTACACAATGCTATTATGTAGCTTTTGTAATATTGTTGTTCCTTGATATTCTTGTATCATACATGTGTGTATTGGCTGGGATTTAATTTACAGGGAACAGCAACGTTTTTGTTTAATCCAAGATCAAGGCAATTATGGATTTACTACTATTTACTAATAATTAGGTACCTTATTAGTTTTTTTTAATGGCTTGCTGGATTGTGGTGTAATTCATTCAATAAATAATTAACTAGAATCAATTGCAAATACATTAGCTATTACAAATTTCTGATGTTTTTAATAATATAACTCGGTTAAAAATAATTGAAGTTTACATGATGCTCTTTCAGGAAATTTTTAAAAAGTTGTATTGTTCTTTTTAAAAAATTTGAGTAGTTTGCAAAAATATATTTTAGATACATTCGGATCGTAGGAATTCAGTGAAATTATTTTGAACGTACCTACAGAAACAGTGGAGTTATACGTAAACATAACTTTATTTGCAGTTTTCCGCAAAAAATTGAATTTTATTACTGAAATGTCAAAAGCGCCTCCTTAGGACAGTGCTAAAAGCTTGCAACTATTTTAAATTATCTTCGCGTACCTACCTATGCAATTTTGACACTCAGGAGATACAACCGCTTATCAGTCTGGTTGGGACACACTGTATATAAGTTCCTTTATATTTTTTTAATTACATTAATATCATCAAAATCAGCTTTTTGAGCCTTTTTTTGTTTACACAATTATTTGTATGAAATAATAGTTCCACAAAAGAAATACTTTGAATAGATGTTAATAAATCATATTGGGTCAGTTCCTATTTTCGTTATTAAAGTTGATGTTAGCTAAAATCAATCCAGCAACAGTGACAACGCCTTAAATTAGAGTATGTTATTGGTTTAGATTTAGAAAATATAGTTGATTTTAGCTTAAAATAGAGAAGAGAAACAGGCATTTTATTCTGTAAAAGTGTGGATCTACTTCTAAAACAATACAATTGGCAATGTCGACAACGATGTCAACAGCTGTCATGTTAACCTAAAATTCGTGTTTTGATTAAGGTTTGATTGTTCCATATGGGTTTTCGAGTATTCAAACTAGATTTTATATTCGTTTAATTTCGACTCGCATTTGAAAAATGGTGGATGAAAGTACCAGGAAGACTCTAAGCAGTATACCACTTTTGAAAACAAAAGCTGGTCCAAGAGATAAAGAACTATGGGTACAACGTTTAAAAGAGGAATACACTTCGCTCATTCAGGTGATTATCAAAAGGTGTTTTGTTTACTTTAACTAATTTCCATAACTATTTTGCAGTATATACAAAACAATAAAACATCCGATAACGATTGGTTTCGGCTTGAATCTAACAAGGATGGGACCAGATGGTTTGGCAAGTGCTGGTACATTCATGACTTGCTTAAGTATGAATTTGATGTGGAATTTGATGTAAGTATTGAATATACTAAATACTTTACTATTCCAATACAGGAAACTTCAACGATTTACATGAGTTTTTGAGACGACAGCATTGCTGGGCTGTAGGATATAGAACTAGCGTTCCAATGGATGGCGTTAGGAGTAGAAATAACACAATGCAGTAATACTGTGGGGCCTTTGAGCAAGTTAAAGCTTGATAAAGCGTTTTGGGTCTGGTCCCAACTATATCATCCAAATAATAAGATTTTTTAATACAGTAACTTATCCGTATTCATATTCTGCTTATGGGATTCACAATATAAACTTGACGACGAATATTTCCAAAAGTAATGAGAATTTCGAACTGC